>VWZT01012046.1:175759-248565 GCA_013397055.1 Pachycephala philippinensis
CTCGACGGGGGAAGTTTGCTCCCCAGCCTGTGGCCCGGCTTCCTCCACACCCTTTCCTCCTCCTTTTCCTCCTTTTTTCCAGGATCCGCTGCCTGGGGCCAGAGGCGGTCTCCCTCGTTACCCCCGGCCCAGCGCTGGAGCTGGGGGCACCCCGCGAGCTCCGGGCTCGCCCTTTCCCCCGGCGGCGGCGGTGGGGCGGCCCCGGGAGCGCGGGGAGGCTCCGCGAGTGCCCCGGGCTGCCGGGCCGCCACCATGTCCAAAGTGGCGGCGGAAAGTTGCGGGGCAGCGCCGGCCGAGGACTTGTCCAAGGTGTCGGACGAGGAGCTGCTCAAGTGGAGCAAGGAGGAGCTGATCCGCAGCCTCCGCCGCGCCGAGGCCGAGAAGATGAGCGCGATGCTGGACCACAGCAACCTCATCCGCGAGGTGAACCGCCGCCTCCAGCTCCACCTCGGCGAGATCCGCGGCTTGAAGGTAGCGGGGTGGGCAGGGTGGGACCCTTGAAGTTTGTGCGGTGTCTCCGCGTCCCCCGCCCGTCCCGCCGGGAGCAATCTCGTCAGGTGGATGGTCTGTGAGGAGCCGCTCCCGAGAACCGCATGAAAAGTGGATGAGGTGCATAGCATTTGATCCCACTTAAAAATCGAGTGTCCGGCTAAGAGATGACCAGCTATTCGGCAGGCTGAGGGGCACAGCTGGTGTATGCTCTTCCCCAGTATTCTTTTGGGTTGATAAAAACGCTGAAGTCTTGTCATCTTTGTATTAGACTTCCTTGGTTTTGAGTGAGGTTAAATGATCGTGCCTGAAGTGCACGAGAAATAAGGGTTTTTGTAGCTCACGCTGTGTTCCGTCACTATTTTCAGACGACTTAGTCTGTCAGGGAGGCTGGTAGGCTGCTGGAGAGAGTTGGTCATTTCCAGAATGCAGTGCAACGGGTGGCAGGTAATGGCAAACCCTTGGGCTCGGGTTTGGGATGATCAGAATCAATCTCTAATTTATTGTCTGAAAAAGACATCTGGTAACATATCTCTGATCAAACCATTCTCAGTTGTGGACTTGTGCAGGTTGCAGTCAGAGGCAAACCAAGCCTATAATAGCTTATCCCTTCTTAATTTCACTCTCTTGCTGGATGAGAAGCTTAGTCCCTAATGCTTCCCTCCCAGTTCTAAGGACTGGGAAGAAAGTGTGACTATTTACAGAGCATTACCTTGCTTGTGGATTATAGACCTAGAAAGTTACCTTAAAGTGGGCAGGACTATAGAACATTTTCTGGCTTATTGCTTTGAGGATTTTCAGGAAATTCCTTCAGTGAGGTGGGGTTGGAAGGAAGGAGAGAAGAGACAGATGCAGTGTGGGCTTTTGAATTATTACAGGAAAGTGCATTAGAAGAGAGTTCTTCACTTGTAGATTGGCTTTAGATGACAGAATTATTGAGAAAGTGTCTTTGATAATAGTGTGGCATAAAATAAATAGTTCGTGGGGTAAGACAGTTTCTGCCTCCCAAGTTTCTGTGTTCTGCAAAGTATGAGTATGTGTGCCCCTTTGATGGTGTCTGAGGGTAAAAAAGACCCATCCATGATAGTATTTAGTAAAACTGAAGCTTGTCTTTTAAATCTAAGTTCAGTTACAACAATAGCCTCTTTCTCCCAGTTATGTGCAAAAAGTGTGGCATCATCTGGATTTACGCATCTTCCAGATAACTGGCCAAACACACTTAAAATGTGTAGGAAGGAGTCACAAATTCCTCTCTTAATTCCAAACTCCTTAAGTCTTGTTTGACTTCCGCCTTTTGTTCAGATGCCTCAGCTGGGACTTTCAAAAACAGTCTGGGAGGAGGTTTTTTGAACCCTGTATTGGTGTCTTGAAATCTCCCTCCTTTGTCCTGTGTGAAATAGGAGTAAGAATGACCAACTGGATGGCTGCCTCCTGCTTCCTGACAGAGAAATTGTGGACTTACACAACTTTTTTATTCCATTGTGGGATCATCTCAAACATCTCTCACTAGCAGAGGTTTTTAAGGACACATAATACCCTCATTGAAATTTTTTTCCGTTGTCAAATACAGGTTAAAGTTGTTCAAATTCCAAGTTATTTTGAGGCAAAAATCAGACAAACACAGGCATTCATGCACCTAAATCCAGTGGAGTTACAAAAGCTTCCTTTTCTTAGGAAACTGCTAAGATAGAGTTTCCATAAGGCTAAATTTTTAACAACTGTGGCTGATCTCTAGTTGTAATGTCATACAAAAGAAGGAATGAATATGGAGATGGTGGGAGACAGATAAATATGGTCACAAGTCCAAACTAGAATGATAAAATACTGAAAATCTTTTTATTCTGCTGTAGTAATACCCTGAACTTTTTTACTTCAGGGCATTTGCTTCAGACTATTCCTCACTTAGGGAAGGAAGGGCACAGAATCATGTACTTCATTTTATTAGGGGTGAAAAATCTATTTAAGCAGATTATTTCATTTCAGAGTGGTTGAAGCAATCCTGGTCAAGTGATGACTGACAAGGCTTTTTATGCAAATCAGAAACAAAATCCAGCAAACCCCAATTTTTAAAAAATCTCTAAAATGGTCATCTCTGTACGTGACTATGCTTTAGAGAATAGGGAGTGTAAATGTTAATAATAAATTATTTAAGAGAGATTACAATTTCTCATGTACCTTGCAGTTTTATTCAGCAATAACTTGCAGGTGAATATTTCTCAGGGGAGCGAGATCATCATGAGAGCACTTAGAATCTTTGCCCAATTTGGGAGCTAAATTACTCTGATATTTAGCATGAAAATTAATTAAGCACCTGAAACTTTTCTGCTGTATCAGAAGTTAGAAATTAGCTCCAAGCTAAGGGCAGCTTTTGCTGGACAGCAGCTTTGTTTGCTGGAAGCATGGTGCTGTTACAACGTGCCAGATCTACACATGGAATTATTTATGCCTCACTGGAGTGCTTAAATATGAGTTTGCAGCAGTGCTGTCCACTGGCCTGTGTAACAGTTTAACATCAATTCCTTTAGACACTCCTCTGTCATGATAATCTTTCTTTTAAAGGACATCAACCAGAAGCTGCAGGAAGATAACCAGGAGCTGAGGGACCTTTGCTGCTTCCTGGATGATGACCGGCAGAAGGGCAAGAGGGTGTCCCGCGAGTGGCAGAGGTTGGGCAGGTACAGCGCCAGCGTCATGCACAAGGAGGTGGCCTTGTACCTGCAGAAGCTGAAAGAGCTGGAAGTGAGGCAAGAAGAAGTGGTTAAGGAGAACCTGGAGCTGAAGGAGTTGTGTGTGTTGCTGGATGAGGAGAAGAGTGGAGGAGCAGGCAGCCGGAGCTCTATCGACAGCCAGATCAGCCTGTGCCAGCTGACTGCCACCAGCGCGTACATCAGAGATGTTGGGGATGGCAGCAGCACCTCCAGCACGGGGAGCACAGACAGCCCAGACCATCATAAACACCACCCAAGCACCAGTCCAGAACACCTGCAAAAACCCCGGGGGGAAGGAAGCCCTGAGCATCAGAAACACAGGAGTGTCAGCCCAGAGCACCTGCAGAAGCCGAGGGGTTCTGGCAGTCCTGATCATCACCTGAAAGGGCCGAGCCCTGAGCATCACAAAACCATTGTCAAAGTACCTGAACAACAAAAGCACAGCAGCAGCAGTCCAGAAACTATCCCAAAGCACGTTTTGAGTAGTAGCCCTGAACACTTTCAAAAGCAGAGGCCTGGTGGTAGCCCTGAGCATCAAAAGCACAGCGGTGGCAGCCCAGATCACCTTCAAAAGCACACGCCGAGTGGAAGTACAGAGCACCTGCACAAGGTGAGGGGTACGAGCCCGGAGCATCTCAAACAGCACTATGGAGGGAGCCCAGAGCACCTCAAACACCTCAGCGGAGGCAGCAGAGAAGGTACCCTCAGGAGACAAGTGACAGATGAGCTGTCCCCTCACCACAGGAGTTTGTACAACGGAATGAATGGTGGGTCAATACTTGGAGCGAAAGCTCACTTTGAAAATTGCTAAGGTAGTTTCAGTGCTCTTTCAGCTATTTCTGCAGCAGGAATGATGTTTGATGTAAAAGGCAAGGCAGTGAGTCTGGTGTCAGCATTATCCCTTCAGTAAGTGATTTAATTGGAGTACACCTGTTTGTCCATCCAGCAGTTGTGGGGTAGATTAAAGAAGTAGGAGAAAAGTGCATTTTGAGTGTTGGTGTAAGGTATCAAGGAAAAGCTTTTGGCCCTGACCCTGCTCTGTGGTTAGTAGATGTAAGCTATTTGTCCCTAGGTGGATTTCTGTTTACCTAAGAGAGGAATTGCATTATGTTTCTTGTCCTGCCTGTATCTGAGTCAGCAGAGTGGAGGTGAGTGTCTCCAATTTCATTTCCACCTTCCCAATCTACCTTGTCTGTAGCTTTAAAGATTTTTAAATTTCCTGTTTATTGATTGAAGGCTTCTTATATCCTTTTCCATAAACTTTGGAAAAGACCCTAGATGAAGAGTAGGCTCAAAAGAAGTGAATCTGATAGCTCCTAAAGCTTCTCAAAGCCTTGAGTTTGCATATTTTTAATCATAACAAATTAAAAATGTAGGAAGATCAGAAGGGGTTTCTTTTCTGTTGTTATTGCTGCCTTTTAGAAAGGTTTCCAATAAACATGCCTAATTTTTAAGAGCTATGTATCCTCACTGATAGAAATAAATTACTTGTCTTAGGAGAGTCACAGTGTAAGTATTCTGTTATTTGGAAAGCTACAAAGTTCAAACATCCTACTCTGCTGTAGAAATAACTCTTTTCAGACTTAGCAGAATTCCTATAGCCTGCTGTCTTTTATTTCTTCCATGTGCTTTGGGATGTTCTCGTGAAGGCAATTAGTCCTAGTTAAAAACCCTTTTCTCAGACCTTAACACAGATTTGAAGTCAAGCTCTACAGAAAACGATGATTTTGCCTTATCAAATGGTCTTGGATGGTCATGTGTTTCCATTTCATAACCAGCTGTGAGAAGCTGTGTTGGCATCAGTGGAAGTGACCACTTGTTGTTGGATCTGCTTGTGAGACGGGTGCCTGTGTCACACTGGTCCGGTTACCTGTTGGGATTAACTTGCACAATGCCTTCAGTTAACCCCTCTCTGCAAGGGCAAATCCACATTGTTTTCAGTGAAATGTGTATTTTTGACAGGGCTGACCAACCCCAACATGGTAAGTGTAGAGACTCCTCTTTTTAAAGATTTTAAAATGATTAATAAGGTGAGTGTGTGACAAATACGTGTAATACAGAAGTTATTAAAGTTGATATTACACAACGTCCATTAAATGCTGTATTTCTTTCTCCATTCAGTTCTTTCTGTTTACAATTAACCTTCTGTAGTAGCACAAAGTATGGAACCAGAGTTCCTAAAAAGGACTTGTTTCTTGCACCCATGATGTTCATCAGTCCATCACAGGTTATGTAGGAAGGTGATCTGAGGTTTTAAATAGGTCTTTTTAAAACTCACTCACAGGGGAAGGAAGATATGGTTTTTCTGCTGCCAGCACTGTAGGCCTTCTGTTTGGTTTTTGGTTTGTCTTTTTTTTCCCCAAATAGCCTTGTTAAGGACTATATTCCTGACAGTGCAGTGAAAGCAGTTGTTACTTTATTCCTGAGTTGACTGGCATCCTTTGTGCAGCATATTTCATCTGTCAAAAGTTTGGACTCGGGCCACAAGGTACTGGAGAGGGCAGCTGGTGCTTTGGGAGGTTCTTTATTGACTTTAATCAGAGCTTTGCCTGCCCTGTGCTTTATATAATCACTTTTACAGAGAAGTCCTCTTTGGTTTGACAACTTCTCTCACCAGAAAGTTGTCAAACCTCTCTTCTTTCATATTTATGTAATTTGATGCAAGCTTGAGGTTTAATTCTGACATCTGTCTGACCTTGATCAAACTTGGTAAAACTCTTGACAGCTCTGCTGTGAAGGAAAGGCTTTAAACTTCAGGGAAATACTTGGTCTTCACAGCAAAGCTGAGTCCTTCTGGGTATTTTGTGTTTTGATTTTGTCAGCTATTGTAAAGTTGTGGGGAACAGTTAATATGGAAGTGATAAAAGTGCTGGCCATTATGATTTGTTATTATTGTGAAAGTAATGTGTAAATCTTAATTTGCATGTTCCGTGTGTACCTGACCCTGCCAGCTGAGTGTATGTGATAAAAATCCTGATCTTGTTGTAAGGAATGCTGGCATCGTGACAATGGGAGTTAGGAAATGGGCTGGAAACCTGGCTCTAAACTCTGATGAGCAATACAAAAGGACAATATTTTGATTGTGATCCCGAAGTCATGCAGTTTGTATATCACATTGGTGGAATCTAGTTTGTTTTCAAATTCGGAGTATCTCTAGCTGGCAGATGTTTGCACATCTGTGTCATGAGTTTGCAGGGCACTTCTAAACTTATTGTAGTTCTTGTGGACTGTTGTGCGAGCAGCAAGAGTGAAGTGCTGGTGACCCTAAATGATGAATGGCAGAGACAAACACATTTTGATATTTAAAGGAGTAAAATAAAATATTTTAACTATGTAGTCAGAATTTACCAGAGTCAGCACAAGCCTGTCCCATCTTCCTTGGTCAGAACTGGACTCTGAATTGTGTCTGAGAGGAGAAGTTATTGCTCTGCATGATGTCAAACCTCATTCAAAAAGTGCTGTACTCTCCACCTGGAACTGGTGTTCCTAATTGGAAGCACGTTTGTGAACAGCCTGGCTGTTCCTGGAGAAATGGGAGCTTCTAGCAGCTCCTGTTCACCTGGATTTGGGATCCTGTCAGCACTTGGTGACCACAGGGAAGCAATGGATTCCACAGGGTGGTGTTACCTCTCCCACAACTTGGGCTATACACGAAGATGTGGGATGGATGAGAGAGTTTGCAGGTTCCTGACAAACTGGAGCTGCAGTCAGAGCAGTTGCAGTGTGATATTACAATGCCGTCAGAAATGTGATGTGCAGCTGTAGCTGCTTTGCAGGATGTGTTTATGCATTAATCATTGGGGCTTCATGCATGTTTTAAGCTATGCGGGAAGTTACCTCAGCCTCTTGCTCACAGGCACAGCTGAAGGAATAAAGGATGAGGTGATAACATTTCCTTTCATAATTCTTCTCATCTTCTATGCTCAAAGGTTTGATCTTGGTATTTTTTCTTGTATGACATGTCAGCTTTCATTTATAAGATTTATAATGCTTTAAAAAAACCCCTCTACTTCATGGTTCTACATATTTTTCTGAAATTAGTGTCCTCAGCCTTTGGAGTGACAGAAAATGGGATGAGAGAGCTAAATTTGGCTTGGTGCCTGTTAATTGAAAACACATGTATTTAATTCTAGAGGTTTTAACCAAATAAAACATGAAAACAATCTTTTGCTGTAATCACACCTGAATGCTCTGGGTAATGAGAACAGAGGTATTTGGGATAGAGAGATTGCTGAAATTAGATGAGAAAATACCAGCAGTAAAAACATTTTGAAGAGAGCGTTAATGCAACGTAGAAGAATACATAACAGTTTAGCTCTGACACAGCTATCTGGGGTGTAAGTGCCTCTATAAATTGATCAGCTTTCAGCATTTGCAGTCTAAGTGTTGGTTTTTTAATCTAAGTGATTTATTTTCTACTTTCTATTTTAAGAAGTCCTTTGTTTTACTCTGAGCTTTGACTTTTGTGTGAAAGGAAGGTATCCAAAGGCTTTCATGTGTGCTTCTTGCATCCTGCTGAGGTTATTAATGAAGAGAAGTCAAACTGCTGACTAACACCTCCTGTACTGCTGGAGGTGTGAGGGCTCTTACAGAACAAATGCAGCATCACCTCTCCTTGAGCATAGGTGTTTGTAGGCTAAACAGAGACTCAGCCGAGATTTTGGACACTTTCTCTTATAAATGCACTTGCGAGAAGGAAAATTAAATTAGAAAATACTGCACTAAGAAGCGGAAACTGCAGTGTGGCTCCAGAGAGAAAAAACTCACAACAATGTTACCGAGTTAACTGATACCCTCTCTGTGCAAACAGCTCCCCTTTGCTGGCCAAAGAGTGGGATGATGTCATGTTTCAATGTATGTTTGCTTACACGTTATGTTTCTTCAAGCTGAAATGCAAATAATCTGCATGTCATTAATGGCACTGTACAGCACTCTGTGTGATTTACCTTTCCTGGTGGCACCTACAACTGCACGTCTGGGAGCCTGAGACAGCATTTGTTACTTTTCAGAGTGTAACCAAAGGCTACAAGGATCAGTAGAATTTTTTCCTTGCTAGTAAGAAGTGACCTAGTTTATTTCAAGTATTTATTTTTGAAGTGTGGAGCTCTGAAACTTTGTCAATCAGAGTCTTTCAATTGAGCTCTGTAGGTTTGATGTCAGGCTTGTAAATTGGTTTTAGCTGTTCCACACTGTAAGAGAACTGGGGCATGAGGTGTGAATATGGATGTGACTATAGCACGCTGCATTTATTACCCAATTCGTTTTTTTTGTGGGGTGATTTATAATGTTGAAAATGTGTTTTGTAGTATCAAAACAATGAACCTACTAGAAATCCATGTTGTAGGACTTTCGGGAGAGGTTTACAATTACATGTCCTTAACTTCACTGACAAAACTCGTTTTGATTTGAATGTTTTAGTGTATGGTGAATCATCCTTCCAGCAAAACTCTTGATATGTTAATGGCAGAGTGTGGCCTCTCCTTATGGAGAGAGTGCCCTGCTTTCACACGGTCGTCTGGATGCTCAGCACTGATTCCTGCTCAGGTCAGAGGCTGATCCAAGTGGCAGACGGGTGATGGGGACAGGGGTTTGCTCTTTGGTGCTGTAGCACTGCTGGCTGCAGTGGGATGTGCAGGGGGCTCAGCTGCACAGCCCCTCTTGCTGCAGGACTGAGAACACCCCAGCACCTTCTGGGAAGTCACTGCTTCCAAATTTTGTGTCTTTTCCTTTCTCCCTTAGGCTGCATCTCCTGCTACACAGGCGACTCTCTTTTGCAGTGAGGACTTGATGCTAATTCAGCCATTCTTTGATGCAAGCAAGAGACAGAGTAGGGAATAGACATTACCTTTAAGCCATCACCAGTGTACCTCGTATGTCTGGGAGCAAGGTCCCTGCTAGTCCGTGAGAGGGGTGTTATTGAGGTGGGAGGTAGTTGGTGCTGCCAGGAATTTGGGAACTGGCCCGTCAGTTCCCACAGCAAAACCCTGTGCAGTGGTTCCCTGCAGCCCGGTGAGCAGTGCCTGTCCCTCCCTGCTTAACCGGGATGGAGAGGGGGAGCCGTGCTGGCTCCGTAACTGGAGATGAATGGCCATCTCTCGCGTTTGGAGTGTCTGCAGGAACTTCCCGACTCGGGATCCCAGAGCTCCAGGAGGGAAGGGCTGCTGATCAATCGCAGCACCGGCACCGACGGTATCTCCACTAACACCCTATTTCACAGCGCCTGTTCCCACCCTCTGACTGTAGTACTGGTACACCTGGGATGGGGCTGACATACTGATCTTTCTTTTGTTGTTGTTTTTTTTTTTATTTCATTAGGCATTTTTGAAAAACAATGTATTGTCTGAGTAGTGAGTGGGAATTTGTTTTGGTGTGTACAGGAAACAGTAGAGAAGCTTATTTCTATTACTTGGTGGTTGGGCCATTTGCCTTTACCTCAGAGAGCTTATCAGGAGTTTGCATGACTGTTAGTGTTGTCTGCCTGAAATAAGTGGGCACATTCGTGTGTTATTTTATTTTTCTTAGTGCCAGAATGGCAAATCCTCACACTGAAGCCTTGTCTGAGTCCTTGCTTAGAGAAAGTACCTTTAACCCAAGCTCAGGACCTCATGTATCAGTTCTTCACACAGCTTTCGGAGTTAGTGTTGAGTTTATGACAGTAAAATATGGGTTTAGAAACATCAGTGATTAAGTTGTAAAATTCTCTGAACTTTGGCACTTACAATGCAGTCAGTATATTACAGTAATTTTTGGTGAGTGCTGCTTGTTTAAGAAATTCAACCTTGTGGTGTATATTATGTGTGCCAGTCAGAATGTACTGTCTCTTCTGTTCTCCTGTTAATGGGATTTTTTTGTGTTTAAATTTTATTATGAAGTTAACAGTGGAGAGTTGTTGCAGACTGTGCAGGGGTTGGAGCTGAATGGGTTAAGACTTAGGGAAGAGCGTGGCAGTCAGAGTAGTGTGGGGTTCGGGTTTTGTGCTGCCACACACACAAAGCGCATGGATGTTGACAGGAGTAAGGGACAGCAAGGCATTCCAAATTACAGGGTATTTAATGAGGTATAATAGAGCCTTGTATACATAAGAAAATGGCTCTGGCAATGAAAATTCATTGGCTTCTGAGCTAGCAAGTCATGTCTTAATTAGTAAACTGAAGCACAGCTTATCTTGGGTCATATTGTCATATGCACAGATATATAGTTACTGAGGGAGCACTGAGAGTTATCTTCAAGTCATGATCTTGATGTAAATCTCGTCTGCCTGTGCTTCTTCACTGGTTAAAGGGTGGTCTCTGTGAAGAGAATCAGCTAGGACTGAAACATAGCTTTGAATTTTGCTTAATGCAGAAAGCAGTACAATAATCTGTTTGAGAGGGAATGACTTATACAAGTATAACATGGGCGTGAAGGACGTAAACTAAAGTTGTCTTTAAAAAAATAAGCAGTAAAGATATTACTCTGTGCACATTTAGTGGGCTTGTAAATCTGTTTTTTAAAGTGCTTTTAATTCTGCAAGGCACACAGAGAAGGGTCAGGATTGTGATCTGTGTCCATGAGCATTTGGTACTCAGCATGGAAGTGTGTGCAAATTTATTGATTGTGAATGGGAAAGCTGCTATCTTGAGCTAGGCTGTCTTAAAAGATGAACAGTTCTGTAAAGCCTGTGAATAACAAATAGTCTTAGTTCTACTTGTCATTTCTGCTATAAAATTTCAGGCATATTTGCATTGTTTCTGTAACATCCATGGGTAGTGAAGAAGCGAGCAGCTCTTTGTAGTTCAGCAAGAACGTGCTTCTTCTACCCTTTATTTCTTATTTGCATGATTCATGTGAACTTTATTGGTTTGTAAAAGTCCATATAATAACTTAAGTGGTTATTTGGACCAATGAAACACAGCAGTGTTCAAGCACTGTCAAGAGTAAAAGATGTGTCATAGCTGGAAAAGCCCAGTGAGCCGTGTGGTAACCAACAATATGGAATGTCTCCTAAAGGTCTCCATTTTGGTACTTCCTCAAGGTTACACAAATTATTCCAGAGCCTTTGTGCCTGTAATATTAGACATCTCTAATCTGATCAGTAGTGAGATAGCTCCTTCAAATGTCTGACCTCAAAACTCACTAGATTTCTTTCACTGCATCTCTTTAAGCTCCTGCGAGCTGTGAAAATTTGCCTTGATCAACTGTGGAGCCTGTACCTGTGACTCGGATTCAGAGAAAAATATCTGTGCTTTCTACAGAGGGTACAAGGCTGATTCATCACTCCGTGATAAGCTCCCACTTAGGCCAAGTGCAGATAAGCCTGGAGAAAAGCATTGATTGCTGACCCACATCCCCTCTTGGCTTCTGAGTCTGTTTTTGGTTTGTTTGGTGAACAAACTTTAATGATGTTCAAAATCCGTCTTACAGCTTTTGTGGTCTGCAAACATTACTGAGGACATTAAGATGAGCCTCTAAAAATAGTGTTGGATTATGAGAAACAAAAGGAACATTTCACTGAAGGCAGATGAACCTATCAAGCACAAACACATGAATGCTGGGAGGCAGACCTGTAAACTGACTCAGATCCTTCCAAGGATTTGAGCACTTCACTCCTTGTTGGCACCTGACTTGCACTGAAATGGGATGCCCAGACAGAACAAGATGCTTAAACATCTGTGCTCATGCAGTGCTCTGAATGAAGTCACTTGTCTGTCACTGTCATTCGTCTTGTTTGCTTGGGTCCATTTTAGAATTTTATGTAACCTGAAGTTAAATTTTGAATTTTAGGTTTTTGCAGTTTCACTAAATCCATAAAGAAAATATGACAAGAAAGCATCCCAACAATGATTTTTTCCTAACCAGCTCTCCAACCACCGAGACCAAAGGCTCCTGAGTATTAACTGAACAGCAGAAGATACCAAATCTCTGTCTCCACCAGGTACAGGCGCTAAGAACTCTTCCATTTTTTCCTGTTGTTGGAGCTTGGCCTATACTCCATTCCATACTGCTGAGTGCTACATTGTGACCACTTACAACCATAGTACGTGCAAATATTTTGGAGAACTATGAGGACACAAGATCCTGAGTTTTTATTACAACGAATCCTAATTTCAGTGTGAAGACATTGGGATTTATGTGTTTTACCTTCTCCATGAACATAATAAAATGGGAAGATTTTTTGAGTAGTGTATTCAATCTGATAAAAATTAATCACTGGATTCCCTGACAACATGGAAATGATGGATCAGACTATCTGGGAAACCTGGATCCTGGAGTTTTATCCTGTCAAGTCACTCCATCATCCTGGATTTGTCAAGTATGAGTTAGAAAGTGTTCACTCCTTATATTGATCAGAAATACTGGAAATGCATCCAGTTGTATCCATGGAATACTGAAAAGGTGGCTGGGGAACTCCAAAAGGAGATGCAGCACAAAAGGACTTGCTTGACCCACTTTCACGATAACTCTACAACAATCCAAATTAAAGTGTATTTACTTATCAACTGCCACCTGGAAATGTGGAGCACTGGAGTCAGTTTCCTGGGCAACATATTCTATTCCACCTTTCCTGTTTCATGGTGGTTTTATTTTATTTTTTTTAACTAAAAAAACCAACAGTTGATTCCAGTGTCACTTTGGAAAATGGATATTTGAAGGATTGGTGAAGAATGTTTGAATGAGAAACAATTTCTGTTGGTGTTGAGAGCAAAATACTGTTGAATTTATCACTGAAAAGATCTATAGTTTAAATGTAGCAAACCTTGGCTGTGTCTGCTTTGTGCTTGGTAGAGCTGCACTTAGCACATGTATTTTCCAGTCAGTTGATGTTAGATATTAATCCTGCATGTCACTTAAACCTAATGTAAGGATTTTGGATATTCCTTGTCCTTGTTGCAGGGGAAACAGGATGTTGACTGCAAAGATACGGTCAGGTGATGCTTGTTCTCAAATTTAATGCTTAAGTGCTTTTAATACCCCCCAGATTTGTTAGATTTTGATTTATTTGTTCTTGCAGTGCTGCTCAGAAACACATCATGATGCACGGGAAGCAAAGAAGCTCTGGAAAATCTTGGAAAAGGATCTGTAGTGAAAGATAAAAGTTACCAGTATGTTTTTACTCCCCAGAATAAGAAAAATCCAGATAGTGTTTGCATTTTGTTTATTAGGAAATGCTGTTTCCCAGGGAACCAGCAGCATTTTCGTGCCAAACACTGAGGCTCACTGGTCTGTGGCTGTGCCCATCAGGGCAGTACTCAGGTGTCAGGAGTTAGCTGGTGACTGAACCAGCTGCTTGATTTGCTCCTCAGCTCATGTAACCATTGATATGGGGCCCAAGTGCCAAATTTGTGTTCCATATCTGTGGAAACACAGTGGGAAGGGGTCTTTGGGAGAGTTTCTTCACTGCTCCAGAAGTCTCAGCAGCTGAGCACAGTCTCAGCTTAGCCACACCCAGAGACATCTGTTGCAAACATAAAGAAATTTTAGCAAACATAAATTTCTCTGTTTTAATGCTGTAAATCAGAAGTAGCTCTTTGCCCTACAGATTACAGGCACAGTTCTGTTTCTGAGCACCATCCCTTTAGCAATCCAAATTTAGGATTCAACTTCTAATTGAGGGCTTGAGCCAGCTCAGATCTGTGGAGAACCAGGGGTGGATGAGATTGTAGATCTTGGCTTGGCATGATGCTGGCTTGTCAGCTGTGGATCTGTCCATGTCCAGCTCCACCTGTGTTTATTCTCCACACGATGGAATGTGTGCCCTGATGGCAAACCAGTCAGCTGGGCAGAGATTGTACTGTGTGGAGTTGAGGGATTTTGGGGAGGTCTCATCAGATATGGGGGTAGTCAGACCTTGCATCCTGTTTTTTGCTCTGCTTTTGTGAACATGTGTTTTTATGTATGTGGTGGGCAGAAAACTTCTCCCTCTGAACACAAAGTCAAATGCTGAAAAGCCCAAACCCAAGTATATGTCAGATCTAAAAGCCAGCGAAATAAATGTTCAGTGACGTCTATTTTCACAGATTCACAGCTTACTCTGAGTTGGAAGGGACCCACAGAGATTGTCAAGTCCAGCTCCTTAGTAAATGGCCTGTACAGGGATTGAACCCCCAGCCTTGGTGTTATGTGCTGAATTCATCATCAGAGGGAAAGACTGAACATCTGTAACATATTGGTCATCCAATTAACAGCATTCATTGATGCCTCTTCTGGAAATTGCCTTTGCAGTATGTCTGTCCTTTTCAGGCCCAAACCTTCTGCTCTTGTTCGTGCTGCAGAAACTTTCTGAGTTCCATGGAGTCCTGTGAGCTTCTGAAAGGTCCAGAGCAAGTCTGCGACCTCAGAGGTGGGACTGGGGTACCTAGAGGAGAAGAGGAGGTTGCTGTTTTCCTTTGCTCCCTTGCTTGCTGTGGAAAGCCATCGGAAAGTCCTGTCCTTGCTCCAACTTGTAATGCTGGAGTTTGAGCCTAAAGAGGGTTTGGGACCAGTCTTGTGTGACTGAGGAGAGAAAGCAGCTCTGCCCAGAGAGCTTGGCTGGATTAACTGATGGAGTTCTGGCCCTGGAGAGCTCCTGTGTGTGGGCTGGGATAGCATCGATGCGTGGAACATCGATTTACGTGTGTGAACACTCCCCTGGTGGCAGCCAAGTCAGAAAGAATATCTTTATGAAGGTGAGACTGTGATGTGTATAAAGAGCTGTGGGTGTGCTCTTACCCTGAGCAAATGCTTACACTTGTCGGTAGTGCCTGGTTCCCACTTGCAGCTCTTATCAATAGTTCTGGAAACAATTTACCTACCAGACAAACACTGTCATCATCACCTGCGTATTGAGAACCATGAGCTACACAAAAGACAAGACAGGATTAATCAGCCACCACCTAATGCAGGTTTCCTGAGGTTTTGCTGCTGGTTATTCCATTGCATCATGCTAGTTTTCTAACAGCTTTATTCTTAGATTAGTCTGTTTTCAGCATGGTGTAAAAACTGGGGCTGAAGTTACTCACATGCCTAGAAAACACCTTTGTGAACAATCAGCTCGAGACAAACATTTTCAATGTGTTTCCTTTCAAAAGCAACTTTTAAGGCAATGTTTCCTTCCTTCCTGAATTTCCTGAATCGTGCTAATGGGAAACAAAGCTATTTTTAATTCTCCTTTGTGTGTGCAGCAGTCCTATTAGAAGCTGTTAATGTACCTTTTGCATTTACAGGGCTGCTTAAAGGTGTCCTGGCGCACAAAGTGATTTACAATGGATCCACACCTAAAGGGCTGTGATAGCTTTACTAGAGGAAGCTCTGTTTTTCTGCCTTGTTTCTCGTGGCCTGTTTTTACTGTTGCAGAGCAGTTGTGTAGCTGTAGTTACCTTGGTTTGGGAAATGAAGATGCTGGTGCCAATCACAGGCATGGCCAGCTCTCTGTTGGGGATTTCAGGCTGCTAACTTGTGCAATCCAAAGGAGCATTCATCTTCCATCAGAATAAAAATTGAAAATGAACATTCTTGAGCTTAGAAAAAACGAGAACACAGTATTTTGACAAGATGGTCATCTGGCCCTCAGCATCCATCAACAGTGTGGTATGTTGTGATTGTGCCAGGGAGGGGGGAAGTGGTGCTTAGCAGATATAAATCTCCATGACGAGGCTCGGGCTGAACATCTGTGACTTGGCAGATGTGGAAGGGAGGAACTCGGGATTTGGAGCTGTGCTGGCTAAGTGCCGGCAGACTCCATTCCAGCAGGTAGGCGGCTGCTGCTCTGTCAGACACTGTGGGCTGAAGTGTTTGCTTTAAGTCCTGTGACGCCGGGGCGCTGTTCAAGGGAGCACTGGGGAAAGGTTCTCCCTGCCTGCCAAAAGCTGGAGGTTTCCCGTGCAAAGTCACTGCAGCAGGGTCAGTTCGAGAAGTGTTTGGGAACGGCCCCGCTCAGGGTGCGGTGCAGCCCCCAGCGCTCCCCAGTGGTGCTCGCTCCGTGGGGAGCCGGGATTTGACATGCCGGGATGACAGCCGAGACATTCCCGGCCAGGGAGATGTGCTGACAGGACTGCAGCGACAATCCTGCTTGGCAGCACAAAGTTCCTGCAATTACAGCAGCTTCCTGCCGTGCCAGGCAGCGAGTCCTTAATGGCCCTTCTCCGCCGAAATGTGCTCTGAGTGCAGTTTAATGTTTCAGACCTGGACAGAGATTAAAGAGACATTAGTACTGCTACTATTTTAATCTTAATTACAAACCAGAGCAAACACCAGGTTGTGTGTCCTGAGCATGATTTAGCAACCTGTTAGTCTTTTCATTATCTCCTTCCTAATTAGATTGCTCTGATTATTTGGTACTTGAAATAAGTGTATATTTTTAAATTCTTGTGGCAGTAACTTTTGGAAAAAATTCATTGCTTTTCATTTTGCAGGCATTTTGTCTTTCATGCTGAAGTACAGGAACATATGGTGGTACTTCTGAGCTAGCACTTGTCTAAATATCTTTGCTTGTAAAATTTTCTGCAGAGCCATATAATTTTCTCCTGTAAAAACATTCCTACTGTATTTAACTGGTTTTATAGCTACTTAATGGGATTATCACGTTTTTATAATTGCAAACTTTTAATGGACGTAAGTTAAGAAATTAAACTCTGAACCCTGAGTAAGAAAAATGAGCAGTAAGTAGTTAGAAATTCAAAGAGAGTAGTAAGAAATAGTGATAATAGTATAAAGAAAATAAAATAGTTTATCTAAACACATCCCAGGTATTTTGAAAGGGTCAAAGCAGTAATTTTATTTTTAAGCTGGACTCTTGGGCTATCACTGGCAGTCAGTGGACATGAAATGCTCCAATACAGTGTCCAGAATCCTCACATGGGAGCTGGTTACATCTCTGTTTGTGTTCAGTCTGGTGAACACGCTTCCCAAGTGATGGTGTTCCTTCTGCATGAGCCATGGGAAGCTTGAGTCAGGAGCATGCATTAAAAAATGTAAACCAGCAGCACATTCATCTATATACAATGAAGAGAGACTGGAAATGTTCCTGAGTGTGGCATAGCCAGGAGAGTCAGAGGAGTGGAATAACTGGAATATTCTGTATATTTTTGTCTACATTGCTAGACTCTTACCCAGCATGAGAGATGATTAGTGAGAGGCTAATTGGCCTGTTAAATAAACGTATTTAGAAATGTATAAAGATATGTATCTCAGGAATGATGTGGATCTAAAACCCTTCTTATACAGCAGTGGGAAATGCATTCCAGGGGCAACGTGCCAGGCTCCCTCTGTGCTGCCTTGGACACGCTGAGCCAAGTCTGGAGCTCTTCACAAGCCAGGCACCTTGGAAAACGCTGCAGGGATGAAGCATCTCCAGTCTCCAGGAGGGGAGGAGCCGGCCCAGTCGTGCCCGGGGGCAGAGCTCTCTCCCCCTGCAGGATCACAGATGGAGCAGCAAGTGCACAATTGCTGGAAGCGGAAAGGCAGGAGAAGGATGGACTGAACAGGATCTCCTTTCTCCTGCAACTGGGTTTTGGACTGATTGCCATCTCTGGGGAAACATCACTCAGATGTGGAGGTAGTTTTTGTAGCTGTAATGAGAGCAGGCTATGTTTGATGCCGAAGGTTTGGAGTGGCACCCTGCTGAGCACAGACAATAGAGTTGCTCAGAAAATAGTTTCTGAGGGTTTTTTTTGAGAAGAAAGTAGATGAGGTCAGACAGATTCAGAGTTATATCTAGGAGTGCATAGGTTGTAAAGTGAAGGACCGAAAAAACAAAAATGTTAGAAGGACTCTGGGCAAGGGAGAATGTCATAATCCGGATACCCAAAGTTGGATTTTGTTGAATTTGCCCTGTTTTTTAACAGTATTCCTGCTTCCTGAAAATGAAAGTGTGGGAGAGCAGAATTAGATTACAGGATAAGCAGAGCTCCAGCATTTCCAAGTTTGAAATGGTAGGAAAAGCTGTCGGTAATGACCACTTATATATCACTTGTTTGTGGGTGCTGAATACAACAGCTGAAGGGTTTCATTAATGACTATGTGGTTTTTTGGTCAGTCACAGGTATCAGTTTGGTGTCCTGCCCACCTCATTCTGCTGGCAGGTGAAAAACAGGACATTTATTCCAGTGTCACCCATGGTGGAGTGGCCATCGTGGTGCTGCTGGTCCTGACCAGCTCCCAGGGGCTGCTCAGGATTTGTGTTCCCATGGCATCTCTGAGCTCCCCGTGGCTTTTGGTGTCCTGATCTCTTGGAAGATCTCCTGCCAGTCTTTCCGCATGAGTGGGATTGGAGCTTTGGCAGTCTTGGCAGTTGATAGTCTACAGAAGTGAATTTGTTTTTGTGTGGCCTCTCCTCCTCTACCAGAGTTCTCTATAAAGCAGGATTCTTCCCCTGTGTACTGGAAGGCAGAAATCTTTCATTATGGAGTATTTAATATTTCAAATGGCTGCTGCCACAGTATCAGTCAATAGTCTGTGTTAGTTGAACTCTGCTGCTGAATCTGATTTCCTATTAAAAAAGGAGAAAGCAAAATATTTTTTATATCCACTTTCACTAAATTAATCTTAACGATTTGTGAAAGTCGTTACTGTGAGTCCCTTGATTATTATTGCTGATGAAAAAGCAATTACATTGGAAAACCAACTAGAAGTCTATTGTGAGATTAAAACCTACAGTTCTAGTTTTTTTCCTTGATTTATTTTGGATAGTGGATGATTTATTATTCGGGGTGAGACAGGGATCTAGGAATTCCTCCAGGTTCCCATTGTTAGTCCCTGAGGAGCAGCTGTTTGAAGTTTATGGCATTATGAAGTTGTACAGGTGCCTGTGCTTGGGGGCTTGGAAAAAGATTCCATGTGAAGTGAATGGGGAAGAATCTGATGGTTCATTTGGTATGTGGCCATACAGGGTAGCAGCTCATTTAGGGGACCACTTTTCTCATTTTAATTCAACTAGAAAATGCTCACTCAGCTGCACAAATAGGACTATCCATCTGTATACCTATTATGGGATCAGATTAATTAAAGTGAAAGCAGTGAATTAACTTCAGTTGCAAAGGCTGCCATGAATTGCTCAGTAATCGTTTAATCCTATGTTACACAGGTAGAAGGCACCTTATAACTAATGTGTCATACTACAAATTTTTGATCCAACATGAGTTTTGAGGGTTTTTTTTTTAGCATTGTCAAGGAGCTTAGCTAAATAGCCTTACAAAGGCAGAAGGTTTTGAAAGCTTCGCTGAATAATTTGTAATGCTTAGTTTTAGCCTTAGGACTATTTCTAACTATAGCTTGAAGTACTTTAATCTCTTAGTTTGTCTAAATGGTAATTCTGATAAATTTAACATGAATCAAAGGTATTGTGGGATTGAAAGCTTTCCTGGAAGGTTACTCAGAAAAGAAGTATGTTTGTTTTTAATTGCCCAGGCTAATATGGAATTGCCTTTCTGGTTTGAAAGCAGAAAGTGATTACGTGCAGTCGCCTGGGAACATCCATCCATCCATCCATCCATCCATCCATCCCACTGCCAGGGTGTTTGTGAAGAGTCAAAATATTTATCAAGGAGGGTTTTTATATTTCCAATTTCACAGTAAGGTAATATGTGCTTTTTAGGGAAATTTGTAGCTGTGGGCTACATTAATTCACAGTCGCCATACCCCATTCCCTCCATGCTCCTGTACAAGGCTCCAGGTTGGATGTGAAGCTCCTGGTGGGAAGTTGCAAGTGTGTTCCCAAGGGATGGGTCAGTGCAGGAAGGTGCACAGTGGGTGACATAGAGCTTATTCCGTAGCTGTACGAATAAGCTCAATATTCAAATGCACAGTCTGGCTGAGATGCAACAATAAGGGAGAAAATAGAATTAATACGAGTGTTGCCAATCCATTACTGCACTGAGGGCAGGAAATCAGCCCTGCTCTCTGCCATAAATAAATGTTGTGGAAGTCTGGGAGCCATCCTTGCTGGGCACCAGACTCTGCCCAGTACTTCAAAGGAGAGCTGTGTGTGGCTTGCACTCGAGCTGTTAGGTCACAATCTGTGATTGCATTTCTGGAGATTGCAATTAGTTTTACCTGTTTCCTTTTGACATCACTCTGGTGACAGCTGAGGGCCAGCAGTGTTTGCTGAAGAGATAATGGTAGGTTGATGGCTGTTCTCCTTGAGGAAATGCAGATTTTAGTCACTGATAATTAAAAATCACAATTACTGTGTGATCTCGGCTGTGGTTTGGAGATTTTTTTCCTCTTAAGCCAAGGAATTTCTTAAAGCATTTCACTGGAAAATGGAACTAGATGGAGAAACATGGTGGTGGTTAAATTGTGGAAAGAGTGAGGCACAGGATTGTGGAACTTTTGGGTGAAGTTCTACTGTGCTGCAGTTGCTCCTGTGGGCATCACAGGAACAACTGTGGTGCAATGGTAAGTCCAGGATCTTGAGGGTGAATCATTCATTGAATGTATCGTAACATGAGATGTTCTGGGGTTTAAATGTCTTGGATGAAAAGAGCATCATGTGCTTTTTCAGTCATCCCCTTCACTAAAGGTGTAAAACAGAAAAATCCATATACAGTTATATCCTAAGTCATTTCTTACACATGCAGGAGGGATATTTGAAGTAGAAACAAGTAAATACTGAACTGGGATTGCTGAGCCTGTTTTCTGCCAGGAGTGGAGTCCTTGAAGCAGGAATAAGAATTAGGATTGCCAGGAGCAACAACTGGCCTTTCAACACTTGGGATGCTGTACGTTGGCAGATCACAGGCGTAGTTCCAAAGTACAGTTCCCAGCCTGTTCAACTCCATTTTGATGAAAAATGGAATATCAGAGGGAGAGAGAAACTTCATCTTGCTGCAAAGAACCATTCATACAATGATTATCTTGGTTTTATTTTCACGGGAACGTATGTTTCATGTTTAATAGTCAGCTCCTTCCTTAAGTCTTTGCTTCTCACCATAATTAGAGTATGAAAAATCAGTGTGAATGCAGTGAAGGAAACAGGTGGGGTTGGAATTAAACCTTGGCACAGCTGGCCACATGTAGAACATCCTTTAGAGCATTAACAGAGGTAAAAAAGTGTGGCCGGTAAACCACGGGGAGAAGGGACAGGGCTTCAATGGCTTTAATTTAATTTTTAGTGGGAAGAAGAAATGAATTTGAATGAGAAATTGATCATACACAGTTTGATCCTCTTGTAGGAATATTGCCATTGATTTCTGGAGGAATGGGATGTACCACCTTGTTTGCCTGTGACTCTGCTTTTCTCTTGGAACAGATTCATTCACTGACATTCCAAAAACCCCCAACCCAAACAAAAGCCACCACAAATAAACAAACAGAATCTACTTGATTGCATGGAGACTAAATTAACTTTTAAATCTCTAACATGATTGTTATGGAGCCATGGAGGCTGAGAAAAGATTCTCCTTGAAATTTTGCTCCTTGGACTAACTCCACACTGTTCAGTAGTGGCAATGGTTAATTCATTTTCTAAAGATCATGTAGATACAGGAGGCTGAAACTTTGTGATTTATTTTGAGCTCTGAGGAATATAATGTGAAAACCTATTCAGGTTTTACTGGCTGGCCAGAGACTGCAGTCAGTTTAATGAGACACAGCTAAATTTACCATGATAAAGTGCTGTTTTGTGCATGAAATAGATGTTGTGGTCCTGTGCTGGTGATTGATGATTTATTACCTTCAAAACTGTAGAACCAACGTGCAGAATTAATTTTCAGTGGATTATTCATTGTTTTTACCCCCTGGAATCTTGTATGATTGATAAACATAATTTAAAAAAAACAAAACTCAAAAATTAACTGTGAGAGATTTTAAGGTTGTGCATTTTACAACATCCCCCTTTTCCCCGTGAGATGTTTTACAAACCTAATGTAGCATCGGTTTGTGCTGCAGAAGATGTTTATAGCTCACTTTATTCTGGTTCCCTATCAAATTACTGGTTTTACTCTGTAAAGCTCTCAGGGGATCGAGTGAAGCTCCAGTGTATGGATCATCCCTCTGCACGTGGGCCCTCGTTCCCCGCGGCAGTGCTTGGGCTGATCCCAGCTGCCAGCCCTCAGTCTGGAACCCCAGGCACCGGGAGTCTGCTCATGGGGAAATGCCCACAGCAGGGCTCGCTCAGCCGGGGGGATTTTCAGCTCCCAGTCTTGGATCTGCTTTTACCCTCCAACTTCTGGGGAGGAAAACCTGCTCAGGCAGAGGATTAGCACTAGAAAGCTGAGAGGAGAATCCATCCAGCAGAAGATGGAGAGGGGAGAGCTGTGTTAGAGGCAAGGAAAAGGATTAAATGTGTTGTGGTTGTCTCTCTGGAGCACAAGCACCCCACAACACAGAGTTTTGGGGTTTCTTCCGGTGCAAACAAGCCTTAGATCTGCCTCTTGCACTGTGATGATTTGAAAAAACCTGTGCTGCTCCCCCAGTGGGTTCCTTGCACTCAGAGCTGTGTAAAATTATACATTTACCTACTAGCCTGTCCTGGAGGTCTCATTTTGGCAATGTTGGGTCTATAAGGTGAGCTGCTGATGGACACTGGAGGTGAGCAGCTCAGCCAGAGCCCTGCCGGAGCAAAGAGCAGCTCGGCTAGGCGGCATCGGCCTCCAGGGCTGTGCGTGTCTGCTGCTGGAACCGTCAGTGTCAGCTGCACTTCCAAAATCCAGGGAATTAGGCAATGTAGGATATGTGCTCTGACAGGCTCCATAGCAACCAAATGTTGAACTTTGGTGAAATTGTGGAGGTCTTTAAGCAGTTTTGGTCCTTGCCCTACAGAGCTGAGGTGAGCCGATGACTTTGCTTTGTGAGAGGTTGTTTCATAATCCTCCTTTAGACTCAGGCTCCTGTGCAGGTCCAGAGTGACACAAGGACTCAGCAGTGTCTTAGCTGACAAAAGCAAAGGCTCCGTGTTTCATTTAATCCTTTATTTATTTAAAAGGAAAGAAGCTGTACTTTTGCAAGCAAGGCTCTTCTCAGCATTTGAAAGCTGAGCAGGGTCAGTCTGGATCGTTACCTGGATTTTTAACCTCTGGAAAGAACACAGGTGTGCTTGTGATGGAAAAACCATTATCTTTTGAGTCAGTCATAAATACTGTGAGGGTAAAGGTTAAAATATTAAGCTGAGATTCTTTCTACTTGCTCTTTGAAATACCAAAGACCAAGAGCTTGACAGTTTTTCCAAGGCTCTCTGCAAACATTGGTGGTGGAATTATCAATCACTTTTTGTCAAGAGCTGCTGTGCCATGCTGCCGTGTGCTCCAAGCAAACACAGCCCCTGTGTCCCTCTCTCCTTTGAGTCCTGAAGCTGATTCATGTTCTCTTCTCTCATCACAGCACCTATTTATTCTCTTTATCACAACCATCCTTACATCATCTCTTTGCCCCTTGTCCATGCCACTCTTCAGTTTTAAGGTTTTAGTAGATTAAATAGATTTAATTATAATCAAAAATGTCTGCTGAGGGTGGGAATGGTGCAGGACTGTCAAGAAGAATCATTCCCATTCTGGGGAAAACTTCCCTTCTCTGACTTGTTTTCTCTCTTGGAAATTCTGTTGCCCTTGTTCTTCCCTACACATCTTCAGAAACTTCAGTGCTAAAGAATTTTATGATCTATGAGCCAGTTTTTTGGCCTTCATGGCTGGTAAAGTAAATAAGTATTAGGTGACTCTGCTCCTCAGACTTGGAGCTGCTCACAACTTCTCTATATATTACATACACCAAGCCCTGCAGTGCAACAATCCAGGGAATATTCTGTTTGGTAAAAATCAATCATCATATTCTTTCTACATCTCTCTGTTTTGTTATCTGTCATCTTGGATTTATCAGAATGATCCATGTTTGAGTTTTCATCCCTAAATCTGGCCAGGCTGTCTGACGAAAAACTGTGGCTAAGAGACAGTTTCCTTAAAGGGCTGTTGGCACTCAGTGTTCCCCCCTGGAAAAATTGTGAAAAACAAATGATGTTGTGGGAGACATGGGTTTGTTTTCAAGGACTAAGCTTTATGCTCAAGGTAGTCATAGAAGAGAGATTTCAAATTGTTAATGTCTGGAATGTGAAGTCATCCAACTTCTGCTATGGAAAAATCTTTTTGTATTGCAGAAATGTATCTTAGGTCAAAAATATTTTTGTCTTCCTTAGGAGCCAAACCTCTGTGGGCTCTTTGTAGCTCTCTGAAATGATGCTCACGTGGCTGGACTGGTGCTGGGTGGTCCTGCCTGGGCAGGACACAACAAACCTGGCCAAAATGAGCCCTGTTTGCTGTTCCTCTGGAAGAGGCTTCCCACATCTCCTAGAGGTGTTCTGCCTTACCATTCCACATGCTTAAGGCATGAGCTTTCAGCTCTTCTCAGCCTTGGCTTTGCTTTCAGTGGTAAAACACATTTTACTGATTCCTTTTGCAAATGCTGCTTCAGTTTCTCTTCTGTCTCCATGGTGTGCTTCTCACTTTCCTGTCAACAGAAATAATAAACCTTTCTATTATTATTATTATGAGTAATGGGGGAAATTAGCATAATTCAGAATCTCACTGTAAGTTTAAAATCCCTTTTGGGTGCTGACAGAAGAGACATCACAGCTTGTTACTATCCTTGAGACAGGAGCCTATGGTCATTCTATCGAAGTCTTGATGGGTGATGATCAAACTTCTCTTTTTCAGGAAGTGTGAGATGTGACAGGTCGAACAGATGGCAGGCTGGGCTTCATTTTTCTGTAAGAGAGATGCTGTGTGTTTCAGTGCTGGTACAATTGTCCCTTCCCTGGATATTTAGCAAATGGAAATGGTTCCTTAGGGTAGGAAAAAGGATAAAACGGTCTTTGGCCAAGAACAGCGTGTGCATCAAAAATGCTACTTTTTGGAATATAATTAGTAGAATTAAAACTTCTAAAAAGCTGAGTGTTGTCAGCAAGGAATGAGAGATGATCTTGAAACAGGATAAAACTTCGGGACAGAAAACACTGAAGGATTCACAGCCTGGTTTAGATGCCTTTAAAAGCAGGGAAAGGAGATTGACTGTACTTCCTAAAGCCACAGGTATCATTCCAGCTTCTGGTTCTGGAAATTCAAATGACTTGAGCTTTGCGATCTTGATTAAATCTTGACAAAGTTCTGTCTCTCTCTCTCTCTCTCTCTCTGATACACTTGCAGAAGCTTTATCCTCATGTCCCAAGGCAGAATTTGGATTTAATGCCTCCCTGAGGATATATTGCACTTGGTATTACATGTCCACTTTGCACTGTATGCTTCAATTTAGCTTTTCCTGGTTGAAAGGTAAAAAAATGGCAAAAAGATAGAAGGAATGAATGTCTTCTATTGGAAATCCAGAATAAATTTGAACCAACTCTGTGAGGGTGTGAAGTTGTAGTCCCTCTGTACCTGCTGTGGTGGAAGTTTTGGTTTTAATCCAGGGGGAACAGAAGTGAAACTCTTGTACATGAATGAAACGAAAATCCCCAAATGCTTGCCTGACTAAGGCAATTTGTTTAATGGTGTGGTTTGTTTCTAATTTTTTTTTATATTCTTTTCCTTAGAGAAAGCAAACGGAAATCCTTCCCCCCAGCTGAGGTTTCGCAGGTGGGCAGTGTCAGCAGGAATAAGAAGTCTCTGAAGGACAGGAGGATAGGGAAAAGGGCACTGTATGGTTTCTAGGCAGTATTCCTTACACTTAATGCAGTGAGTGGTTAAAACAATAAGCAGGTTTGGTGTCAAGTTTTGAAGGTGTTGTACCAGAGCCAAGAAAAGGGGAGAAAGGCCGGAAGCACTGGGATGTGCTGAGGGTGTTTTTGTCTAGATAGAACACAGAAATAGTAACTGTTTCAAAGGGAAAATAGAGGTTGCGGAACAGCAGAACTCTGAATTCATGTCAGGGCTGCTTTGGGTTCTGCTGAGTGTGCAGGCCCTGGAAACACGTTCCATGTCAGTGTGGGAGAGGGGTGCTCTGCTCAGGAGTCACATCCTCCCGCAGAGGAGCAGGCTGGGGCATTCCTCAGGGAGAGATGTTCCATCCCACAGCTCAGCGGTTGCTGCAGCGTCAGATGCCGAGTGCCACAGCCTGAGCCTAAGCTGTAGTGATGCTCTGGATGTTGTGTCAGGAGGGATAGATCAGGAGGGAAGTGTCCGGGAATATGTTGCAGTGCAAGTAGTCTTGGTGCTGACACTATTTTTACTTGCCTAGGCAGTAGCTTGATGAAATCAAGGGAGACTGAATATGTTTAAAGTTTTGAAGTGGAAAGGAAATAATAATGATGCTTTTCTTGAGGCCAGTTCTTTTCTCAGCCATTTCTTCACTTCTTTCCTCAGTAAGAGGGGGGTCTGACTGCAGGAGCTGGTTTAATCTGATTTAGTAACAGCTGGAATACAGAGACTTTTTGTTTAGCTGTTTATGCATCTTAATACATCTCGTTCCTTTCACTTTCTTTCTTTTTTCTCACCAAAAGAGTTTCAACAAATGCAAGGACACTGTAATGAGGAGGGAAGAAAATGACTCCTGACCATAGAGCTGTGGAAATTAAATCCCTCCTTTCTTTTTCCTTCTCTCTTACTAGAGAAGGACCTTGTGAATGTGACTCTGTGCAAGCAGCCCCCTGCAGCCACAGGGAATGGGAAGTGGTTTGTGTGGGTGTTCCGAATCACCAGATACAAGTGTAAGATTGGAAGGGACGAGATGCCAAACCCTTAACTAATTTAAGGTGGCATAATGCAAAGAACTTCTGACTGATGGAGAACTTGGCTTTGTTTTCAGATCTTCAAGGCATTTCATACATGACATCAAATAATGACAGCTCTTCTGAAAGCTGCAAAGATTTGGATAGTGGCCACCCCAATGATGCAGAAGTTTTTCTTTTCCATCTTCCTTCCATACCCTGACTTTACTGCTTAATAAAATAGTCCATTCTACCTGGTGAGCTCAGCCAGTCTTTTATGTAATTCATGGTATGGAGTTGGCTAAAGCTGTGCTACACACAGTGGGTCTGGTTACCAGCTGCGGCAGAACTTCAAAAATAAGATGAATTGAACTGTGGAGGGAGTTTTCTGGGTCTGACCATTCAGCTTTGGTGTTCCAAGTGGAGGAATTCAAGCTCAATACCATACTTCATGGGTTCTTTTATTTAGAAGTAAACAGCTCAGCTGGGATCTCCTAGCCTGATGTGAAATTCCAGCTTGATGGTTTTCTGATAAATAGTCTGTCTCCTGGCCTTTGCTGAAGCTTTAGGAAGAAATGCAAGCTGCATGTAAAGCTGCAAGCAGAATAAGCTGTATTTCACTTTTATAGGGATTTTTATCAGCCGTTATTTTTATTGTGCTCGTACCTTAACACCACTAATTTTCACTTTTGTTCCTTAAAGGCGTAAAACTAAAGCTAATTAAAAGACGTCAGATTTTTCAGTATTTCCTGGGAATGGTAAAGGAAAAGCCTCATGAAGAGGCATCAGTTAAAACAGGATATCCATCCTTTTACACCTAGTGGGCTTGGTGTGTTGATTATGTTTGAGCCTCTGTCTCAGCTGCAGCTTGGGCTCTGTAGGGGTCTGGGTGGGCAGAGCTGTGATGTGTGAACTTTAAACCGCTGAGGGTGTGATGCAGGTGGGGTTAAACACCTCTGACTTACAAGAGCATCTGCATTTGATTTGCACCTGAAATATATCTAACAGGTACATGGGCTTGTGTAAACCCTGACTGTGAGGTGGTCCTTACTCTGATTTTGGAATAATTTCATTAAAGAAAAGGAAGCAAATAGCTTCATATCTATGTAGACTAAATCTCCTTTCCTCTAATTTCATCACTGTGCATTTTGCTCTTCACTAAGTGCAGGAGCCCTGTTCCCTGGGCTCTTGCTGGACCACTGTAATAGCAACCAGGGAAATAAATACCTGCAGGTTCACCCAGAAAGTGCTTTTTGCTGTCAACAAAGTACTGAAGGATTGACCTTGCAGATGAGTGGGAGGTGCTGGTCCCTTGCTGCTGTTTGCTCCTACTGTTGGCTCCTGTGGGCTTCACTGGGGAAGCACTGGCATTTCAGCTGGGGAGGAATCTGCTCCTCACCTGGAGTCTGCTATCAGAAACCCAGGTATTTATAGCACATGGACCCACGTGGAAAGTGCTGCTATTGTATTTGGGACAGTTTAGTTCTATATTTAACTCTGTTACCTCCAGTGAAAACCCTCACGTTGTGCCTGGTAATGTTCCTTAGCTTGCTCTCAGCTCATGCCACATGTCACTTCTCTCTGCCTCTAGACACCTACTGCCGTATGTCTGTAGGTTCCGAAACAGGGAGAATGAAAGAACTTTCAGGCAAGTGATGAGATGGAATTGACACAGTGCAGGACCGGAGCTGAACGTGTTAGACTGCTGCTATGCCTTCAAATGCCCTTTTACCAGCTAAGAAAAACTGCCTTTAAAAAAGTAGTTGGGACATGAAAAGAGAGTGACATTTAAATGTGAACAAAGGGAGCATCTGCAGAATTCACAACCAAGGTGTGAGTGAGATCAGGAAGAAAACCCCAGTTAAAGTAGTGATCAACCAAAGGTTTTCCCCAGAGGAGGTTTCAAATATTTGTCCTTCTGTCACTTTTTAAGCAATAGTTTCAAATGTCTCTGGGAGTAAAACCACTGCATGGTGTTTGCTTAAGAAGTGAGTCATGCCTAGGAAAACAAACTTACTCAAGATGCATCCCACAGCAAAACAAACTTATTTGAGATCAGCTTACTTGAATATCATAAATTAGTCCAATTCCACTAGAATTTGATATCAATTAACCTAAATACAAATGTATGCGTTTTGTATAAGCTTCGTTGTTAATAAGTGAAGCTCTGGTCATCCCCTCCTTGGGGACAAAAAGAGAATTAATTGGTGAGGCACAACTGGGAAAGACTTTTTAATCTCTGAGGAGAGACAAGGGAAAAAAGGAAAATATTTAAACAATGAGTAACTGCAAAAGACAGAGTGAGGCTTTATTGTACTTCTAGATTATGTAGGAGATGCTCTATGAAATATGGTAGCAGGAAATTCAAAAGCAATGAAAGAAATGAAGATGTTGTTTGAACGTATAAATAAAATTTGCAACTCAAAGAGGTGATTGATACTTAAAAGCAATTTATAATAGAAAAAAATGAAATGTGGGTATTAGGAACTCATGAGTGGCAGAGCAATCTGGCTGCAGCTCAGCTTGCCAACTGCTGTGTGCGGAAACACCAGCTTGAGTTGTCCACTTAAAGGCTGTCTTTACCCTTTTATACTGAAGCTTCATTTCGTTCTCAAGTCCTACCCCATCAATTGTTTGTGTTACTTAATTTTTTAATAGATCGAGCACAGAGCTGTGCTTGTTTGGAGGGGATCCCTCCGTGCAGAGCCTGCCTGCATGTGCAGTGTAGATACAGGTTGTGTGCGTGCTTTGACTCACACTCAGGTGAGCTCACCCTGAGGACGCTGTGATTTTAAACACCGTGCCTTATTTTGGTGCAGTGGATGGTTATAATTAAGGGAATTTGCAAGTAGAAATTTGTTTAGGCTAGATGCGCAGACATAACACCACACAGATTGCATTCTAAAGATACACACAAACCTCTCTGTGAAAACGTGGCTGAGCAGTCAGGGAAGAGGTTGAGTAGAAACAAAATATGAATCAAGGGAGGAGCCCTCCTCCAGTGTCTGCAAATGAGAGCAAAGGCATTCCTTCCTACAAATGCACCAGGATCAAGCAGGGAAGAGGCCACAGGACCATAAAGGAAGAGGTGCATTATCTACAACCCCATCTATTTTTACACTTACCTGTCTTGTACTCCCCTACCTGCTTACCATCCTTAATTTATTTTATCTAAGTGAATATATTGAAATGAAAAATTAAATTAAAAGGAGCTAAGTAAACGATTTTGCCTTGCGGCTTCCTGCAGGGCATGGATTTGGGTCATTTGAAGGAATTTAATTCTTGACCAGAAGCAGGTGAAAGGTTGGTGTTGGCTTTCATCTGTCATTTTGCTGGAAGTGTAATAAACCCCGGGTAACCGGTGAGGATGTTATTGCTCTCAGGTTGATAAAGTTTGCATGGGAAGTGCTGCTCAATTCTTTCAAATTACACTACTGCCAAATTATAAACAAATTCTGTGGAACACAAGGAGTTCTTATGAATTTTATCTTTCATTTTGCCATGCTCAATATCCTGCCCTTTATTAAACCACCTAAGGGATGGACAGTGAGAAATCGAGAAATCTCTTGCTGTTCCCAGGGCCTCCTCCATCCCTCAGTTATTGGACTCCTTGTTTTTACTAAAGCTGCTGTCTCCCATGTAGAAATGGTGTCGTGCTGCCAGACACACACCTGCAGGGAGGTGAGGTGGCACTTCCCCAGTGCCAGGGGTGTGCAGAGCGTGGCCCCTTTGGTGTCTGCTGAGGGATATGAAAACCATCTCTGAAGCACTGGCAGCTTTCCTGCTTTCTGCCTCTTTCTCATGGCTGTGGGATAAATCCCGTGTTGAGACCTCACCGCGAAGCGATGAGCAGTGCTTTGGAATGGATTCTAGGTCACAGGGGTTTTTTTAATTTTATTTTATTTTACTTCTTAAGATACAGATTTAGAAACTCATTAAAGCTTTGTCCTTATGGATTAGACATACTTAAAACAACGGCAGGATTTTCTCCGAAGGATACGATGGAATTTGTTGACAAGATTAAGGACAGGCGAACGGTGTCACCCGAAGCCCACGGGAGTTACTGAGTTCACTGATAAAGGATTTGGATCTGGCCTCCAGAATGTTACAGGTGGAAAGAAAAAAAAAGGCAGCTTATTTTGCTTCTTGGATAAGGAATAATTCATTTCTACTTCCTAATAGAAACCATGGGCATTGATTTTCCATGGATTTATGTGTGGTTGTTGGTTACAAGACTAATTTTTACAGATGGTTTCTGTTGGCAGATGTAAGCAGTCTCCTGCTGCACTGGCTGAACAACTGCCATTAAGCAAATGGTTGTCATTAGCAGGTACTTTTTTAAGCTTAATTTTGTTTAAGCTTTTTTTTTTTTAGTCTAAATATCTGTAGAATGCAAAATGGAGGAAAAAATCCATATCTAGCTCAGATTGCTGAGAAATCTTTGGGAAAATTGGTTTATAAAGCATCTTAAAAAGAGGGACACGGCTGTACAGTGTTGACTATGTAATTCTAAATATAATTCTAAATCCTATTAATTCTAAATACAATTTCATGAAAAGAAAAGGAAGCTCAGGGAAAAATATAACTGCATGGGATAAATGGGTCTCTTAAATACACAGACATTCTGCATGGAACTTACCTGCCCTGAATTTTTAATTCAATGATAGATCTCTCTTCAGCAGTTTCTTTTTAGAGCAACACCTTAGCCAAGGGAATGTGAAAATTATAATCTCAATGTTCTATTTCTGGAGGTTTCTAACTCAACATTGAACCATTTATTCTGAGGGGAGAACTGCTGTGTGAGGTCTCTGGTGTCCTGGCAGGGAAGTTGGGCTATTCCCTTTCTTGCAATTTGGGCTGTGGGATCTGCACCCAAGTACCTGAATCAGCAAGAGCCTCCCTGCATTTTAAGAGCCCCTGGTTTGCCTGGTACCTTTGTAGAAGTTATTTTAGTAACAATTATTTGTTAGAGGTCTGTTGCTGTTACTTTTGCCTTGGGGACGAGGAAGTTCTTTTGGTTCTGTGGAAATTGCAGCTGCTGCTTGCAGCTCTTTCAAGTGCTGAAAGGTATTTTTGTTTTGGGATGTTTTGGGATCTATCTCCGTGGGTATACCTGAATATCTGAGGCTGTTGTGCTAGCGGTGGGATGGGAGATACTTCTGAAATAAACGGGTTTCTTGAGGATGTTGCGTTTGTCCTGGGAACTGTGATCCATGGCTAAACCTTTGTCCTCTTGACACCAGCTCTGAATGTGTGTTCAGCTACTGCTGTAAACACACTGTAGACTCTCCTGTGAAAGTAAAAATTACTTCCTGCGAGTGCTTTACTACACTTTTGGTTAAGGGTTTTAGGACATGTATGTGATGCTATTTTCATGACACTTGTTTATTTAAGGTACCTATTAATATCTTCTTAAATATTAATATAATTTAAACTTTACATGCTACTGCCACAGGGCAGAGATACTCCTTCCATGAGAAACATTGTACTGTCGTGTATTATACTTCAGGGCAAGGTTAAGACTCAGTCATTCTGCATTATATCTGGATTTAAGAAACAGAAGAGTCATAGATCTCAACTCTCTCTAGCTCCTTTTGGCTTTCACATCTGTTATGGCTTTGATGTGAAATACCTGCAAACTGCAAAATTTGGCTTGGTGTAAACTTGAATTGTTTGACCATTTTCAGTTTTCATAGGCTCATTTTGTTTCAGTGTGGTTTTGCATCTCTATACAAGTAAGAGTTTTTAAAAGTCTTGAGTCTTCATCTGACTCTTGTGAAATCAAGGGAGAATTTTCTTCATGGCTTTAAAGGGAACAAAACTGGCACTTGGCTGCCTTTGAGAATCAGACCTATAACTTAATAAACAGTAAATCACTGTCAGCATTTACAGTGGATGTCAGCATTTGCAGTGCCTATAAACAGCATTTATACCATAAATATCCCCATTAGGTTAATCCTTACAGAAGTGGAAGGGTTACTGTTAGCCAAGCCCGGGCTGTCCAGGTTTGGCTGGATGCAGGGGGCTCTTTCCTAGGGAATGTGTCCTGGTGGTGTGGTCACTGCCTGTGTATTGCAGTGTGCAAACACGCAGTGTGAGTCCCTTTGCTGGAGGGGTTGGCTCTGGAGGAGGGAAAGAGCAATGGAGAGCTCCTGTGATTTACAAGGGAAGCTCGTGTCTCAGCCCAGGAGTAGCTCCCACGTTTGCTGATGCCAATGACAATGTGTGTTCTGCTCTTGGGAACATCATCCTGTCCTTTCAGCCAGGCTGTGCTTCTTGACACAAGCCAGAGTTCCTCTTATAGTGCCTGGGGCAATTATTAATACAGCACTTGTGTGAAAATGCAAACAAGGGTACCTGTTTTGTATGGTTTCTAGATAACTTGGAGTGAAAATCAGATTGTTGTGCTTTCCCTGGGCTGCAGTGAGAGGAACCACAGAGAAAAGCAGTGGCTGTGCTGCAGCAGGGCTGCCCTGTGACGTTGTCCTGTGCTGGTGAATTCCCTTCTCAGCCCTCTCTCTATCCAGAGAGCCCAAGTCAGTGCATCTAAAGAGCACAGTTTGGATATGGCACCCTGAGTTCCCCACAAGTCCTGCTAAAGGCATCTAAATGTGTTTCAAATCTGTCTTGAACCCAGAGGCACCTGTGGGTGGCAGAGCCACCGTGGTGGGCACTCACATGGCCCTCTTCAGAACCATCATTTGCTGCTCCAAAGGTGGATGTGTCAAGTCCAGACCCTCGGGAAGAGCTGTGTTCCCATTTGCCAGAAGCCCAGGGGCTGTGGGCAAGGCTGTTTGCAGATTGTTCACAACTTTGGGGCAGCTGTGACCAAATTCCCAACTGACAGCACATCCAGGACGGTGCTGGGGCAGCCTCCCTTCATTTCAGGCACCCACTTCACAGCTCCTGTAATATAAAGCAGCTTTTATGTGTTGCCTTTTTATTTTTCTAAAAGGGAAGCTCAAAAGCTTTTATGGTTTTCTGACACATGAGCCAGAGAGAGAAAAAAGAATACAAAGCTTTTCCTGCATTTTTAGGGAAAATTGCTTCCCTTCACACCTGCTTGCATTGACTAATTCAAGTAAATAAATCAGGACCAAATTTTCACTCATCCCCTGCATATTAATCATCTTATCCATACAGCTTCCCACCGTGGCTCTTTAGGATGGGGACATTGCTTGAACTGGTTTATTACAGAAAATATATGTCGTGGTCATTCATATCATAATGCTCATTACATTTGTGACACTATCAGAATTAGAAGCCTTTAAAAGAAAATGCCATGAGTACTCACTTCCCCTGGAGCTGAATGAGTGAGTGAATAATCTCTGAAATGAACTGAGTAATTAGACATTTTCTCTCTGGAGATGGGACAGACTCCAGGAATAAATATGGGCAATTCCCATTTTGAAAGGAGCATTTGGAAGGGTTACAACTCATTCCTGTAACAAAACAGGCCAGTTACGAGTGAAAATGTGGGGGACAATTGCTGAAAATACCTGTGGAAGGAAACAACTCTTGAATCCCTGGCTGGCTGCAAAGCGGGATGCAGGGCAACAGTCAAAATGCCAGAAGTACCAGTGACAGGTCAGACAAATAATACAAGTGACAAGCCACGTTATGGCCAAGGACAGCCCGTTCTCGTGCTGGATTAATTAGCATTCAGAATGTTTCTGTGTGAATTCTAACCCTTGAAAAAGGCCCTAAATGGCACACTTGAAAATTAACTTCTTCACTCCTTTGAAACTTGTCCCCTCACCTTTCTTTGCAACAGGATCTAACTTCATCGGAATGTTATTTTTGTGGGGCTTTTCATTATTTAAAAAATTTGTTTTGCTTAAATAAATCTTAATGTTAAATCTTCATTCATATGGCCTCGACCTGGCTGCCTTTTTCAAAGCATATTTCCCTTCTGTGGGTCCTCCAGCTGCAAAAATATACAATGTGAATGTCTGCCCCTGGGTTAAAGTGATGCTTCTGAGTGTGAAGTTGAACAATGTGCATATTTATCCAGCTCATAAACATGTCAGATGTGAGAGATGTGTTTGACAAGGAGAAAGGAACAAAATTTTGAGGATGTGGAGGCAGATGTCCACTCTTACTGCTTTCTGTGGGCTTTCAGGTGTTTTTGTTGGCAAGTGTTCAAGGAAATAGTTTATGTTAACGGGTGATATGAAGATGTAAGGAAGTTACTTAATTACTTATTTATTAATTCCCAGTCTCAGAAATTATCAGGCAATGAGAGTAATGAGAATAGAGTTAAATCTGAAGAGAGAATTTCAAGTAAGCCCAGAGTAAAAACTGCAGAAGGACTTGGGAGTTTGCTAATTGATTGTCTTCATGAAGAGAGAAATCATGTTTAAAATTGCTCATGCATCATTTGTTCTAATGTAATAAGCAAAAACTATACAAAGGTAATTTTATGGGGGGGCAAAAAGTAATTAACCTGTCCTGTTACAATGAAACAGATTTTTTTCTAGAGAGAATTCTGCTGGGGACAGCAATCCTACCTTTGATTATGTGCTATTGCATTATGAAAACTGCAATTCAGTCATACTCATCTTTCCTTCAACAGATTTTCAATTTAGTGTGGTATGAGCTAACTGAGCTTAAACTTGGTATGAGGCTCCTTAAGGTTGACATTTCAAATAAACATAATTTTTCTGCAGTCCTTTCGCAGAGGAGCTTTAACAAATGAATGACAGATGTGAAGTAATCTCACAGTCAAGAAATACCACTTGTAAAATTGGGTGTTTTGAGTAACAACATCCTTAATTTCTCTTTCGCTTGATTAACTTTTGCATTGTCGTTCCCAGAGCCAGGAGGAATTAATTATAGTGTAAAGTGACTCAGTCCCCGTGCTCTGGGAGACTGAGCTCTGGGTAAGAAGGGCTTGAGGTCTCTTGGAGTCTGGAGCAGCAGGTGAGGGGCAATTCCTGGTGAAAAATGGGAGCTCCACAGTTCACTCCAGCAGGTAAAGGCTGGTGTTTGGGAGCTGAACAGATACACCAGTCCATAATACCGATTCCAGGCTGCTGGAGAGGGAAGGAGATTGTCCTGGGAGTGCTGCCGCAGCCCTGCTCTGAGGCTGCAGCTCATGCTGTGAACCTCACAGTGTTTACAGCTGGGTGGGCACGAGGGAGAGCCCACATTTGTCCCTCATTTTGGTCCCTGCTTTGGGGATTTAAATTGGCTGATATGGAAACTCTGGGCAGGAGAAGCCCGGCCTCGCCTGGGGCTCGGTGAGCACCAAGTTACAGCAGCACTGGCACAGAGAGCAGGGGGTGCAGCTGACCCTGTGCCCAGCTGCCCCCAGAAGTGAATGTGTCGATCCACATACAAAATACAAATACTCCCCGATATGAACATCCTATTTTCACCTCGCTCTGCCCAGGAGTCGCAGAGCAGGTTGCTCACCCCTGTGCTGTGTTCACCTGGCTCCCTCCCCGTGTGGCGGAGCAGCCGCGCTCGGCTCGGCCACGGCTCGCGGGCGGTGTCCGGCTCCTGGTGCTCCCACATCCGTCACCTCCAGAGCTTTATGAGCCATTTCACTGCCCCGTGTCAGGGAAGTGCTTCGTGGCACTGCACCCTGCCAGGGGTGGCAGGGCAGCCGCTCACAGAGATACGCATCAGCAAGGGGAAGTGGAATTGAAACTGCCTTTTAATTTGTGCTGAGACGGGAACTGGGAATTATGAACCAGCACCATTTAATGAAATACGCTGTCCTTAATAGACTGGGAGGGGGTGCTTAACATGTAGGGCGAAGTAAGTGCTGTATCTGATTGGATTAGAGGCAAATTTAATCTCGTGGATGACACCGCTGATTCAACAGTCTACTTTTTTCCTAGGATCAAAGTGACTTTGGCTTGACATGTGATCTTCTCAGGGCCCTAAATGAACTGTAGGCTGGATGGGTTTGATTCGGTATTTCAACAGGAAAAGGAATTTAATTTGAGAAGTTGCAATGTACAGAATGGGGAATTATCTTTTTACAACATGAGAAAGCTTTTCTGTGGTGCAAAATTTCCTCAGATATGCTCCCCAAGCAGTAAATAATAGCTCACAAAGATGTTTCCCCAGAATATCAGCAGTTACCACAGAATTTGTGAAAACTTGTGGTTTCCATTATATTTTTCAAGTCCAAATCCAAAGGACAAAGATCCTTTTTCCTGTAAAGAGGTTTATCTGACTCAGCAGATTTGATTGAACGTTCTTACAACAGGGAGATGAAAGACTATGTAAATAGGTTAAACATGGGCTGAATTTTAGTGGGAAAAGCATCTTGAGACTTCAGAAGCACTTTAAAAATTGATACTCAAATCACAAGTGTCCTGCATTAGTCCTAGGTCAGCGTGTTAAACATTGGAGAATGAAGTGTCTCTGATTAAAGACTAGGAAAACTGATTTGGATCTTGAAGTAATTCATGTCTATGATGGGATGTCCTGTTCCTAGGAAATCCCTGTGACACAGGGAGTGTCTGAACACCCGGGAATTATGAACTGAGGCAGCTATTTTTGTAAGGGAAGAGCTTTCAACAGAAAACATTCTTGATTTATTTTAATGTATTTATTTTGTGGTTCTGAAATGCACTCTGTTGCTCCAGCTCAGACTGTTCTGTGGTTCTGTGAAACAAACTGGTTTGGTGGCCCCAGCAGTGAATGTTATTTGGGCTTTGGCAAGAACAAAGAGAGCAAAGTAGGAATTGACATGACACAGTGAACAATTACACTGAAACAAAATTGGCCGTTGCCAGCATTTACCATGGTAAATGCTTGATGCTCAAGGGATTGTAGACTTTGGATGTAATGGATGGCAAGAAAAAAACACAACTTCTTTACAGGGAATTCTTTACTGCCACGTAAGAAATATTGTGTTTATGTTAAGAATGAGGCGGTAAAGATAAGGTGCTTTTCTGAAAATCAGATTGCTGATTGTTATTCACTTCCTCTGATTTTACTTTCCCAAACAGGTCTGCATTCCTCTGACTTGCACAAGAAGAAATTTGTCTCACTTGTTAGTTCAAACTGAGGTCAAGCTTCCTTTCTTTGACTCTGCCACCCTGTCTTTCCCTTCCAAAAGCTTCAAATCCAGGTGTGAGTCTGTCCCATAATCTTTCTCTTACTATAAGTTCCAGTGCTTTAGAGATCTGACCCTTTAATCTCATATTCTAAGACAGCAGTAAGTTGTGTGTTCACGCTTAACTCAAGTAGAAGGTTTTTTATCAAAATATAAAATGGCCTCAGTAAGGGCAGTCATCAGCAAGCAAATCTGGAAGTTGACACAAGGCTCGATGGCTTTTAAATAAAGCTCCTGATGTTTAGGTGGAAATGATAAATGTCTCTTTAAAATGTTGGTCAGGCAGCTCTCAGTCCTTTTTACTTAGGGACTCCCCCAAAAAAGGGCTGCCAAAGTCATGCACCCGGGTGAGCCTGGTTTGATCCTGTTGCTTTTCCTCTTTCCCTGATGATGGGAAGCATCCCTTGGAGTCAGTGTTCCTGGGAGTGTGGGTATAACCCTCTGTAGCATCCTTGGATCACTGACTAAAGGAAGGACTTGACTAAAACCAGGGAAAGCCCACGGCCCTCTAACAACCCCCTGTTGTCACCATGTGTGTTCTGCAATGGGAGCACTTTTCTTGCTGTCCTGCCCAGTGTAAATTGTCCCTGTGTGCTGCCTGTGGAGCCAGGCCCCAGTCATCGTAGAACAAATGCTCTCAGCAAAACTCAGCCAGCTGTGTCAGCTGCCTCTGCAAGCGTTCCTTTACCAAAAAGTGAAAATGAAACCTGGGAACATTGTCTTTGAACAAACAGGTGTGGGAGCAGGGAGAGACTGAGGTGGGAAAACTCACTACTGCTTCCCAGCCTGGGATATGGGCTAGAGATGTGTTAAATGCCTTTTTTGCCTTCTGCCTATTTGTAACAGTGGGACAAAAAAAAGCTACAACCAAACCCAACCCCAAACCAACCCAAAGCCTGGCAAACAGAGCAAATGGAGCAGTTCCTGTTATTTCTCACTCCACTTGCTGCCCAAGTGCTTTGGTCACAGTTTGGCTGATGAGGAATGGTGGGACTTGTCACTGCTGGAAGAGTTCAGTTCCCACCAGACCTGAGTGCCCAAGAAAGGGTTATTTCAGCTGTCCCAGAAAGCACCCTTTCCCTTGGGAAGAGCAGGCTGGCCAGGTAGGCAAGCATGGAGCTCTCAACAGGAGCTGCTGCTGCTGTTGTTTTTCAAGGAACCTCCTTGAAATGTGCTTATGCTACGGGAAAAGCAAGTTTATCATTTTCCTGAGCTCCTGGCACCTTTCCAGAAAGGCATTGTTTTGTGTGTCAACTCTTTCTGGGGTCAGTGTGTCGTAATCGCTGCTCCGGGAAGAATGGGAGGAAAGGAGATTCCTTTTGGTCTCCAATCCTGTGCTCTGAGATTTTTCTGTTGGTTTTCCTTAGGGACTGGAAGCTTCTGTGGGGTTTGGAGCTGAGGGCAGTTCTCTGTACCCTCGGGTGAGGCCGAGATTTCTTGTTGCTATCTAGGAAATTCCGGGGAGCTGCTGGGGGTCATCTTTTGTGTAAGATTTAGGGGCGTTGTTAACAACTGTAGTGTGACAGATCTTGGTGCCACGGAGGCACTTCCATACCCGTGTAGAGCAGGTGGATGCAGGAAACACTGTGGGACATTCTGTGGTTTTCCAGCTGGGGCAGATGGGTTTCCTCCTTGTGCTCAGTGTGCTGTAAACAAAGTGACAGAGGGTAAACAGGTTTTCCCCGGCTGTTTCCATAGGTGAACATGAAAGCAGGGCTGTCCTGAGGAATGGCAGGAAATAGTGCGCATGGATTGGAACTGGTTGTCAGGCTCACAAAACCCATGAAATGTATAACCCTCCTGCAATAATTTATTGCTACAGATCTTATGTTCATGTCCAAAGTCACACAAAAAACCTCGTTCATAAATTTAATTTTGGACCAGTTGTTTCTGCCAAGATTTTCTTTACAGGAAAAAGCCCACAGACTTCTTTCGACTATATCCACTTCCAGCAGCGAAAAGGAAACCAGGCATTCCTGGAATTATTATCAAAATTCCTTTGTCTCCGCAGGGCAGGAAGCCAGACTGCTATGTTTTAATAGCATTTTTCTAGCCTTAAACCTCCGAGGCTGTCTATATGTCTCAATTTTCTCCAGAAATTTTGGGATGCTGTCTGCATTTTGTTACAGCAGCTGCCCTGACAGCTCATTTATACAGATTTTACCTTCCTTGCCCACAGCACTATAGTACCTGAGCTGATCCCTCTGTAAGAAAGCAGTAGATAGGCTGGTTTGGTTGTGTCTCTAACATGACTTGCTGTGGTCATACATATGTAATGGAATGTGATTTGTAATCCCCCCCCGACTGTTTTACTTGGAATTTTCCTGCAGTTTGTAGTTACAGTCACGTCTGTATTTTATGCCCAGAACCCTGGCAATAATTCTTTTTGTCTTCATTCTAAAAAATCTCGGGAGATTCAGTCCTACTTTGCAGCTGCTGGTAGAGAAAAATGTCAGTATTTTTTAGTTTGTAGAATTTATTCTATTTCACAACATTACTGTATTTTAGTTCCATTAGTAGTATTAATCAGACATGATAAGTGGGACCGTACTCTACCACCTGCTTGGGAAATGCTCACATGTCTCTTCTATCATTTTGCGTACTGATGGGGCAAATCCTTCCTCCTTGTAATTCCATAAAAGAAACTTTCAGAGTGACCAGAACAAAGTCCTGGTAATTTGAGGGCAAGTAGTTCATGGGAAGACCCTCGCCTCATGTGCACGTGTCCACACAAACACATGCACTCGATTTTTGAGTCTGACTCACCTCCCAGCGTGTGTTGTGTGGCCCAGGAGGGGCAAGGAAGGGCCCTGGGGAGCTCCTTGTGCCGGGGGCAGAGGATTAGTCATGGATTGCTCCATGTAAACCTCGGCGAGAAGGACACGCCAGCTTCCAACAGGCTTTGTAACCAAAAGCCCTGCGCAGTTATTTGTATGTTTGGGGAGAGGAAATGCGTAAATTGCTTTCCCATTAGTGAAGTAACCAGGAAATAAACAGAGGAGACCTCGTTTAAAATGTTTGTTTTGTTCCGATGATGAAGATAAGCAGCTGGGAGAGCTCTCAAGTTTGACTGCTCTCCCTGAGTCATCCCAGCTTTGTCTGGACATCGAAGGCCCTCGTGCTGAACACAGTACTATAGCCCTGCGAATGGATGCAGATGATTTAGAAACTTGAGGAATTATTGGAACTGCTGATTTGTCATTTTCAGGCCATAGAGCACTTCCTGCATTTGGCTGATTTCATCTCCCTTGGATGAAACGGCGCTTGGAACATAAAAGGAGAAGGGTGCAGGGGCAGCCAACAGCAGTGGCATCGATTCCTGAGTTTGAGGGACAGCTCAGAGGGGGACATGGATCTGGGAATAGCTGTGCTGGGTAGCTGATTTTGATGGACACACATCCACAAGAATGGACAGACCATTCCATGGAAGGCAACTGAAGTCCTTTAGTTAGGGCTGCATGGAGAGATAGTTGAGTCTTGGAAGTCTAGTGAAGTGCAAGTACTTCATGAACCTTTGATTAGGAAGATGCTCACAACATCTACACCTAAGCATCAGCTTCACTGACACTGAGGAGGGGTCCTCTCAGTGGAAGAGCTGCCAGGCAGCAGTATCCTATGGGAGCTGCCACATCTGCTGTCCTGGGATCTCAGGTGCAGCCCAGGGAATGGGCAGCTGGCTATTGAATGTGCTGACTTGGGAAATCTCAGCTGGTTTTGCTACAAAGACATTGCAGATCTACAACCAACAGAAAAGGAGAGGACAAGGGGCTCCATTTGCTGTGTCTGGGGGTACATCACACAATCATTAATTAAATCATTCATTCCACAGCTTTATAGCAGGTAAATGTGCCTGGTACAGGTCTCAGTAATATGTGCTGTGCTTTGTTACCTGTGTTGAGATTACTTGTAAATTTTGAGTTTCTTAATCAGCATCATATTAATATAACAGCAGTGTGTGTTGATTGCAGTGAAATAACCCCGAAAAGGCACTGAGAAACCAGAAAGTTGTTTACGTGGAGCATTTGGCTTCCTCTGAAGCCCTGACAAAACACAGGCTCCCATGGTTTATGCCTCTCACAAGTGTTGTTCTGCATCAGTCCATGATGTGGGTTTGTATCTGTGCACTTTCACAAAATAAAGCACAGTCTTTGAGCAGTTCTCAGGCCCAGCTGCAACAGTGTAGGATGTAGCCATAGAAATCTCAGGAAGGCAGGAAAGGCAGCAAGGCAGGGGAAAATGTGGGTTTAGGACAGAAAGAATCTCACCATGTGGATAGAGAAATACATAAAAGGTGCCTAAACCCCATCCCTGGGAGAGCGTGGAAGCCTTAAAGTGCAATGTGACAGGGTTTGGCTTGCAGCACCTGAGTCCCCTCTGCCCTGGCTGCTGGGAGCCTCACTGGAATAATCCCATAATCCCAGCATCATATCAGGACCACAGAGATACTGATCCGACAAGAGATCTTCAGAAATGAGGGAAATAATGAGCTGAAGCTGGGGCAGGATCCTGTGTTAGGCGATGTCTGGTCTGCTCTGGCATAGGAATCTTTCTGCCCCTAAGCTCAGGGTTTGGGCTATCAGGAACATGCAGGAGACATCTGCAGAGTTTTCTGAAGTGCTGAAGTAGTTGAGTGCTGATTTCAGCTAGAGCTGGACACTCAGACTGATTCCTGACCTCTGAGGTCCCTCTTGGCTTTCCTCTCCCAGGGATTTTGGCTGGAGACATGGATGCTCCAGCTGTGGAGGGAGCAACCCAGGAGATGTGAGTCCCTAGAGAGCGACATGCTTGCACTGCCAGATTTTTGCCTTAAATACCTTGTCATTTGAATATTTCTTTTCATTATCCCTTCCCCAGTCATTCCTACAGAGTCTTACAGAGGAGATGGAGGCTGTACCGACAGCCCTTTCCTCTGCTATTGTGTAGCTGCCAGCTGAAATGGATAGAGCTAATTTTTCCTTGGAATTAGGTTCTGTGCTGAGATTGCTGGTGCAGTAATTTTACAAAATGCTCATCTTTCCTGCTTTAAATGTGTCCAGCTCAGGAGGGACAGGCAGGCGTTACTGTGCCATGGCTCTTTAATGGGCTCTGGAAGCAAGAGGGTGGTTTCAGGCCCCAGGACATATTTAATCTTGTAACATCTTTTACTGCATTTAATAGGTTGTCCTACATCTTAATCACTCTGTGTAGAGAAATTAATCCAAAACCCCCTTTTGTCCTGATAGTTTTAAATCTCCTCTGTGTTTGCCCAGGTTGGCCTGTCTTCCTCTGGCAGTTCCCCAGCTTCTGCCCTTGCCTGCTCACGGGAATGCTCCCCGTTGGTCCTCATGGAGATTGGTAATTGTGCACATCTTGCTGCTTTTCCCCTTGGATGCTTACTGGTTTTTGTAGTTTTTCCTGCTGTGTTTGCAGGAGGCTTTGGATGCTGTGTGCACACCACAGTCCATGCAGGATGCTCCTATTGCAGGGAATGAAGCATCAGCAGGATGAGAGGTAAGACAAGGAGCTGGAAACAGCCGGAGAGAGTGGCCCTACTGCCCCTCTTGCTTTCCTAGGGCTGCCTGCTGCCCAGACGTCTCTTGGAGCCCCTGCCTCTCCATCCAAATCTACCCCATGTAAACCCAGATCAGGGACTGTTGGTTTCACTCACACGGGGAGGAGGCAGAATTGTGGGTTGGCTGTTCCTCCACATATTCATGTGGCTGTCGATCTTTGTTGTGAGTTTTGGCATCTCTTTTGTAGTTGTATCAAGAAAATGTTCAATGGTTCAATGGCTTCGGTAATGTGAGAGCTTCTATTTCTGTACTCTGAGGAACATCGTTTGAATTTGGGATTGAGTCACACAAACAGTAACCCATAAAGGAGGAGTTTACAGGTTGGATAACTGCCTCCTAACGAGGCCCTAGATGAGCATAAAAATGATTGAGAGGTTTGATCTGATTCAGAATTCCTGGAGATGTAGTTTTCAGGTTTGGCCTATGCTGCAGTTTGCCAGGTGGAAGCCAATGTATTATTAACTAGAGATTGCTGTACCAATACTAAAATTCTCACCTAAACTAACTTTCCTAAACTATGTCACTTCAACATCTGATGACTGGAGCCTGTGAAATACAATTTTATGTGCCAAGAAAAGTGGCTGTGAGGATCTTTGGGGAGTTGTGGGGATGGTGAGGGCCTTCAGTGCATGTATTTGGCATCTCAGTCAGTTTGACCCTCTGGTTTTTGCACAAGTATTGCTGTTGTTGGGAAGCTTTATATTTTTATTTATAGTATTTTTTCATTTTGTCCTGTAAATGTTCATTTAACAGAGGCGCAGCAGAACTGGGAGAAGCTGGAGGTGGCTCTGTAGATTCAGTGGTTTCTCAGTGGCCATGGGTTTGCAGGGGACCCAGGGCCTTTTCAGCAAGGGACACCTAAAAGATACAATTCCATGTGACCAGGAGGCACCGGGGTAAAGTTGAGATTTCTGTGTGAAACCAAATGGAAGGCTGGAAAAGGCAAGCCTGAGAATAGCTTGGCTTAGGGAAGGAAGGAGATGAGGGCACTAGGTTGGAGAGATGAATGAGTGCCCTCATCTCCCTTCCTTCCCTAAGCCAAGCTGTTCTCAGCTGGTGCCTTTTCCAGCCTTCCCTTTGATTCCGTGAGGAGCCTGCTGAACATCCATCCCCCTTTCCTTCTGCTGTGTTCCAGTCCGGGGGCTGTGCCTGCACTTGGGGACACTCCTAATGAGCACAGGGGAGCGCGGTGGCGCAGGGACAAACGCGAGTGGCTGAGTAAATGGGACCAATAAAGATTTTACTGATCATAAACCACAGCCAGTCAATACCAGAACAAGCTGACAGCCAGTGGGAAAGGCTTCAGCAACAGCATAATGGCTTTGATTTTCTCTGTTTCCATCAATAACGTGCCAAATGCATTTAGCACAGGCTGAAGGGGAGCTAACGGGGTATCAAACAGGCCAGCAAGGAAAGCCTTGCTGTTGTCACCTCTAGCACCAAAAAACCCCAAACAAAACAAGGTTAGTATTTCAGCAGCCCATTAGTGTGGCAGTGTTATCCAGCTGTTAGCAAGAGCCTTACCTCAGCTGACATCTGAGATCATTTTTACGTGCTCCTATAGCTGAATCCTTTTTTCTCCGTGCAAGGTTTTTAAACCTTTTTTTTTAAGCTTTTTTTTTTTTTTTTAGCCTTTTTGGGTTTTTTTCCTGGATTAATTCAACTGGAAATTTTGTTGCACCTAATGCTAAAAGTGCAACAAAACCTCCAGCCTAAATCAGTAATGTTCTTAAGTGTAAGCCAACAATGCATTTCTAGTAAGTTGTGTCACAGGCAGCATTTGGGTGACCTGGGGCATTCCTTGGTGACCTGGAGAAAAGGGAAAGCCTTGGGAGAGCTTCATGACAGGGATGTGTGTGCACAGTCAGCCCAGACCTGCTCACTAAACTGCCTGATCCACAGTGGCACCTAAATCCAGGCAAATGCAAACACCTTGGAACCTGAGTCAGACCCCATCACTGAATTGGTTAAAGGCATGGCAAGGGCTGCCTTAAGATAAGGAGAGTATGCTTTCTTCCAATAAATAGTTAATCTGTGATTAAAAGCTGCTGCACCTGAGAAAACACTATTTTTGTGTGAAATCTGAATAAAATTCTCTGATTACAGAGATAAGGTAATTAGCACCTGTCTGTGTGTAATGCATGCTGAAAAGGGGAAACATGGCACGTGTTGCCTGAGAAGTGTCAGGGCTGCCACTGCATCCTGGATGTTTGAACCAGCATGTGTCAGCTTTTGCCTTTGCTAGGATTCAGTTTTGACACACTCGGTGAACTAGCTCTGTTTAGTTAATTATATTTTTAATTACTGGGAGAAGTCAAGAATTGCTGGATCCATAATCACGAGGAATCTGAGCTTGGGGCGGGAGCAAGACTGAGAAATGCAAACCCTGTCTTACTGCCATGGTGCTTGCTGTCCCAAAACTTCCTGAGAATCTGTGCTTGTGTCGTAAATAGCTCCTAAACATTCTGGTGAGCTTAATAAAATCCTGCCTTAGGCAGATGTCTTTCTTTCTACATGATAGCACTAATCCCAGTGCCGCTGCGTTGCAGGGGAATTCGGCTGCACTCTAATAAGAAGTTCTCCAGCACTTCTTCAGTAAGGGATGTTATGTAAGATGTGCAGCCCTAATGGAAAATCGTAGGAGACAGGGCTAAAAATGACCTTGGGAGGTCCTCTGATGCTGCCCCAGGGAGGTGGATGCTGCCAGTGCCAGCACTGAGTGCAAGGGGTGTAAATTGCCGAGTGTAAATCCAACAGGGTCATTTAATTTTTTTATATCCAAACAAGGTAGCTGAAAGGGGATGGATTGCAGTGATAACATGTCTTAGTCATGAATATTAATATTGAGGTAATTAAATCAGATGACTAGGAATTCTAGGACAGGGAGATGGTTTGCATGTCATTGAATCTGCTCCCCAGTTGGCAGAGAAACCCTTTCCTAAACGTGTGGAGCTGCCAGGGAGTTACGGGAGGGTTTAAAGTACCCCTTTCACAGCCTTGGTTTTTGTCTCCCATTTATTGAAAGATTATTTAGTTGTCACTGCAGGGTGCTGGGTGTGGACTTGAATGACCAAAATCTGATTTGATATGCAATTATTAAACTCCTGCCAGCACAGCACAGGAATCTCAAAGGTCTTTTCCAACCTAGTTAATTCTGTGATTCTGGAAGAGCAGCGTAACAAATGGAGTTTGTTGAAATTGGATGTACCTGAACCAAACCCTCATTGCCACAGATCCAAGTATCCCTACACCCAACATGCTTAATTCTTTGCCCAGGTAAATTGTTGGCACTTTCCCTCATTTATACTCTCAGTGTTTAAAATACGTGCCTTGGGATGTGACAGTTCCAGATCCTGATGACCTCCTTTAGGAACACGAATACCAAGGCAGGAAGTGTTGCTGTTAACAGCATCCAGGTGAATTTTGCTTTATCAGCAAATCGTGTTTTTCCATTTTCTGGCCATGAGGATGTAAGGCCTGCCTCAAAGCAGTCTTCTGTCCAGCTCTTCGGTCTCCCACTCTGTCTTTCCCTCAGTACCCCTCTGTTGGATAAAATCCCTTCCACCTGCCCTAGTGGGCTTGTTACTCCAGCTCATATGACCAAGTAGAAAAGTAGGTTGAATCTCTGGGTTTTTGCTTTCTGTGGGGTTCTCATCCCTTTTCCAGGGATCTAATAAGTGTCTAGAGAACCTCAAACTTTAGGATGTTCTCCAGTGCAGTCCCACAGCTGCCTGTGAATTGTAAGCCTTCGGGAAACAAACAAACAAACAAACAAACAAACAAACAAACAAAAAAACAAAAAAAAACAAAAAAACAACAAAAAAAAAACAAACAAAAAAAAACAAACAGAAAGAAAAAGGAAAAGATCAGAATTTAACGTGACATCCTCACCCATTCTAAAACAGCAGAGGATAATCTGGCTTAAAGAATGTTATGAATTCCTTGCTAGACTGAGACCAGGCACAGTCACATAAAAATGGATAAAGCCAATGCACAAATATGCCTTTGGCAGCAACGTAAGTGTCTGATAAAGTTTGACATAACCCCAAAATATCTACTCGCTTCAAGAGTCTGGATGTCAAAAGAAAAAGAGATCATCTACGTAAATATTGATGTTCTCTTACAACATGTTAGAGTGACAGATGTGGAGAGAGGGTGAATTTTCACTGAATTTCCCCAAGAGCAAGATATTTCTGTGTCTCTAATAGTTCAGAAAATAGTTTTATTTCAGCCCTGGAATGAAGCACCACACATTGGTCATGTTCTCAATGATGTTAAGAGCAGAGGAAGCTCAAGCAGGGAAGCTCATTTGGTGGTAACCCATTCCTGAGAATGGGAGTTGTTCAAAATTGTTATGCCCTTAGCAATGCCTCACAAAGGAAGATGGGAAGGAGTGGAAATCATATAACCAAGGGGCCCACAGGGGTCGAAACTGGCAGTAATGACATGAGCCAGGGACTGTCCTGTTTGCACAGGTTGTCCCAGAGCAGAAGAGACGGATCATATCAGTCTTCTCATAAACACTTTTAGATGCAACTTTTGTTCGGTTGGGGTTTTTTAAAGTTTGGTGACAGTGTTTCACTTCATATGTTTTCAATTTCTCTATCTCCGATGTCCTTGACTGACTTTTCTGCTCATTTTTCCTCTAAGCTCATAACATCCAGCATAAATATATTAACAGATCCTGAAATATATATGTGTCTAGTCTATGTGTCGAGAAGACTCACATACATTAGGATTTGCTTGCTCAAGCCTTTGGTAGATGACCTAATTTTTCCTTTTAATCAGATTACAAGAGGAGATTTAAATAACTGTTTCACACTTTAGAAGGGTTAAGAGGCACAGAGATTCCAGACAAAATCCTCAGCTGGTAGGAGCTGGCATTGGGAAGTTGAGAACTGAGGCAAGTTGTGTGATTTGAAGCAGCAGAGATCTCTGCTCTGGACTCTCAACAAAGAAGTAAAGGAATAAAACTAGGAGGCAGACATTGCCAAGAGGAGTGTGTTGTCTGAGGAGATAAGGAATGTTTAGCCAGGAAATCACAGAAGGCCTGGAGCTGAAGAGAATCCAGAGGGGAGCCCTCATGGAGAGAACTGGTGGGCACAGCTGGGAAATTGGACTCGACCATGAAGTCCAAACCCACGCTGACACAGCAGTGAACTTGTAAGCAAGGAATTTAGAGCTGGCCAGGGCCAGAGGGAGCGCCTGGTTCAGCCCCTCTGACAAGATGGGTGCTCAGGAACCATCTCATGTAGAAAACAACAAAGGGAAGGGTTGGGATGTGCCGGGAGCTGTTGCCTGTGCTGAGGGCCGTGACGGTGAGGGAGCTCCTGCAGCTCCTCCCAGGAGTGCCTGTGCTGGGAAGGAGCTGATTTGGTGGGAGGGCCCCTGTCGTACGGAGTTAATTGAATGAGCTGTTCATCTCCTAAGTGCTCATCTGAGCCGGGCTCAGCGGCTCTCCAGAGATGCACCCATCACTAACTATGAAAATCCTCACGCAGCAGAGCACGCAGAACCTCAGATTACCTCTTCCTCTTTTATTGCACAAGGCTATTTTTAATCCAGTGCCTGGCTGGGCATTAATCATCTTTGACAAATTACTGTGTGTTGTCTTCATGTTGTGTAAATTCCCATGCATATTTTAGCCTATTGCAGTCTCGTAAGAGCAGTAAGTGACACCTTATTTCCCTTATTTTACAGGCAGGCTGCAGTAGTGATGAGGTATCAGAGGCAATTCATGCCCAAATTTGTCTGTCAATTTAAACCAGTGAACAGCTGTGTTGTCAATGCAGCTTTGCAGGGCTGTATCAGCCATCAGCACTGCCCCGATACCCATGGATTCCATACCATCAATCATCAGTTTTGCTAATTACATGGCAATATGAGTACAAATGTGTGATGGGAATTGACATCTCAGAGGAAGCTGAGTGGATCACCGAGTCGGGAATGAGTACATGTGGAATTCCACCTACACACAAGGAAGTGCAAGAGTCGCAGCAGTTTTTCTGCACCTTTTTTCTTATACTTGAGTGCTACATTCCTAGACATGTCTCTCTCTTAGACCCAGGACTTTAAGAGCAGCAATTCTATGTGACCCAAGAATTGTGACGGTAAAGCTCTTGGGTGTCTTTAGTGCTGGATCAGGGATCTTCTCTTCTTATGTCAAGTTCTTGGGAGCAGACCGGGAGTGACTCATGTTCTTCACAATGCACCAAAGGTTGCCCTGGTGGAGGTCAGTGAGTGCCTGGTGAGCAGAGCAAGCAGGGTTTGCTCTTTGTGCAGTCGAGAGAGCAGAGCGGGGCAGTGGGAGCGTGTCCCTGGCGTGTGGGGGAGAGGAGGACACGCCGTGAGCCGCGCTGTGCCCCGGCCGCTCCTGCTGCCAACCAGCTCGGAACCTCCCGGGCCCTGGGGACACAGCTGCTTTCCAGCCCAGCCCCAGCTGTGGCAGCACGGCCTGGCAGGAGCTGGGGCTGGAGCGCATGAGCTGCTGTGCTTCTCGGGGAGGCTGTGTGTGCCCCAGAGCCCCGGGACCGTGCGAGGGGTCCCTCTGACCCTGACTGCCTGCACAGCACCGTCTGCTCTCCCTGCGCTCCGCAGTGCTGACCTGGTGGGATAACGCGTTATCCTTGTGGAGCGTTTCCAAACGGGGATGGGTTGGAAGGACTCAAGCCTGTGTTGTCTTTCTGTGAGGTTCCTTGGGTCTGAGAAGGGACCACCTTAAGGTGCAGCAGTTCAGAATCACAAGCAACAAGGAATTGATCAGTTCCAGGGTCAGTGTTGTTTGCTCTGCCCTGGGAGGAGCAGAGTGGGATGTTCCATGGATATTTGAGAGAGGCAATCTGCTGTGAGTACAAGTGAGAATGTGGCACAGGCTCTGGCACTGGTAAACACAAGCAGATCTCTGTGGATAATACAAGTTTTTTTCTGTTTGATTTTTTAGAATCAACCTTGTCCTATGTTAGGCAGCTGGAGGCCAGAGTAAGACAGCTGGAGGAGGAAAATCGCATGCTGCCCCAGGTGGGTGACAGCCCCGCGGGAGCGCCCGGGCTGCAGAGGGACCAGCAGCCCTTGTCCTTCCTGCGTTTGAACACTCAGATAACCAAAGGCTCTCACATCTGTTTGCTCATCTTGCTGTGTTTGAGTAGGGGATTGATTAAAGGCTGTGACAATGCTTTCATTAATTTTTTTCCTTTGCAGGCGTTGATACCTTGCTTAGAAAAATTCCCTGGAAGCCGCTACTTCTAATTAATTAATTAATTTACGGGTTGAGAATCACAGTGAACTGACCCTTTGCATTCTGGTTTTGTTCCAAGAGCTTCTTGTTAAAATATCAACTACTTTTTATAGTTAACCAAAGTATTTTGCTCTAAAAATGCAAACATTGTAAGTAATAATTGGATTATATTATTTTTAATACTTCAAGCAATATATTAGATACATTAATGAAAGACTGAAATTCACTTGTATAAAGAAGCAAATATGATGTTAAAGGTTTTCCTAACATGTTTCTAAGAATGCAAAATTTAAAAGCTCAATACAAATGAATCAAAGACACTTGTAACTCTTCATATATGTACATACTTACTAGAACGTATTTCTATTACATTTCATTAAGTAATCCTTAGAAAAATTCGTCAGGTCTTCAAATGAGGTTGCCCAACGGAAAAGAAAAGAAGCTGGATTTTTGTTTAAATCGAACACTAGTCATTGGTCTGAAGAAGAAAAGTACTTTTTGTTGGACTTAGAACCATTATTTGACTGTAAAATCCAAGGTAACAATGGTGTAGTAAGAAGTAAAATCCACAGATTTATTGCCTTTTTGTTAAGGCAGACTCTAAGTAAAATGTGGTGGATTTTTCCCTCACCTTTAATATGACAGTCGGAAGGGCCTCTGCAGCTCTTTGCTTGGTGACCTTGGGCACTTTGCTTCTCTCTACTCTAATTTTTGGATCTGGAAAAGAAGGGCAACAAGAAATGTCTGCTCATTAACATGTAAACAGTTTTAAGTAGGAAAGACAAAGGTTGATCCTCAGTGATACTGAATATTATTTTCTTTTCAAGAACATTTCTCATGGCAAATGTTAACAAACCCACCCAAAAATACTGTGTGGTTTGTCTTGGGTCTGGAACAACACTGGGAGATAAATTGTGCAGAACATTCTTCATAGGGCAAATCTTTAGAAGTGTCCATGTGTTTTATGTTTGATTTGTCTGGGTTTGAGGTGCTGAGGCAGAACCCACAAAAAGCATTCCCAAATCTTACCAAAGCCTGGAACACCCACACTGTGGGCACCGAGTTCAGTGAAAATACCTCGGCTGGGGTGCCAAACCAGGGAATAGTGCCTGTGGAAACAGCCCAGCACCTGAGCCTGTAGCTGTTGCAAAAATCATTGAAACAAAATATGCTGAGGGTGGGGTTTTGAAGGGGAAGAGTGAGGTGAGCAAGCTTGGAAACTGCTTTTTGTTTTCAAATCGCCAGGTCAGAGTTTGTCTTATGTGTGGCTTTGTTGGCATGAGGATCTGTGGCAGAGCTCTGAAAAATCTCCTCATATCTCTGGATACTTTATTCTAAGACTTAATGAGTGGCAAGAGTTCACATTTCCTGGCATATTTTACTCTTCCTCCTGGTTGAAGTCATAACTTTGGGGAGAGGAAGGAAGTGTAGACACCGAGCTTACTCTGAGTTTGCATTCATCACCTCAGTGTTACATTTGCCTGAGTTTCTTTTGGGGTTTGTTATTCCTGTGGGTCCCACCTTGAACGTGCTCACCTCAGTGGTGATCAGGCCCTGTCACAAAGACAAGGATGCAGGATGGAAATGCATCAACTCCTGGCACTGGTTTGATTCCATTTAATGGGAGGAGTGGGAGTTTGTTGGGCATGAAGCCAAGCCAAGTGCTTTTGACAAATAAACTGAAAACCTTCAATGAGCTCCACAACTGATGAAGGTTTTTGGCACGGCCCTTACTCAGTTGCAGTGTCCTGCCTTAAAATTTCAGCAGTGCCTCAGTGAGAGATGCCTTTTGCCTTTTGGATAGCCCCTCCCTGATGGGGTGCTGGAGCAGTGGCAGGGTTTGGGAATTGCAGGATTGCACTGAGGAGAGAGGTGACAACTCATGCTCGTGCGTGTGTTACCTCTGCTGTCTCTGCTGAAGAGCCCTGGCCTTGTCTCAGGCATTTTCTCTCCTCCTGCCACTCTTTTCTTCTTTTTCCTCTGCTTTCAATATCCTTTCTTTTCCCCCTTTTCTGCATATGTGTCACTCATGAAAATGCACTGACACATTTGTCGACACTTCTCCAGACAAATCATTCTGTTCCTTTGTCACTTAGATGTGGTTCTTTTCCAATTTCTTTTGCTTTGCTTGTCTCCCTCCATATGTATTAGTTTTCTTTTCAAAACCCCACAGACCCTTAATGTAAAGGTTTCATTAATATTTAGTGGCAAGAACGTTTCCAAGGAAAATGGTTTTAAGTGCTGCCATCACTGTTCAAATGGAACCTGAGTTTCAGCTCGCTCTGCAATACTGAAGGGCTGCTTTGTCAGGGGAATTGCAGTACCACCACTGAGTCAATACTTTAGTTTGATCAGGTAATAGAAAAGGTATAAAAATGGGAATATTCACTTAAGCGTCTTAATGTCTTTTGCTGTGCTGCACAGTGGTTGTGGAGGTGGTTCAGAGCATAGGAGGGGTTTCAGAGTTACAAGGAGCCGTAGGTTGCAGGTTTGCTGTTTGTGAGAGCTGCTCTTTTGTTGTTGTTCTCTGTTTTCCTTCTCTCCAATAACAAGATATGATCCAGACCCTTTCAGTTTCTGGCCACGAACAGGACTCTTGAGCAAGAAAGCAGATACTTTCCAAGATTTATGGCATGCAGCTGGGTCTTCTGTTGAGAATGCCAGACTGTGCCGGCTGTGGCCGGGCCAAGGGGTGAACAGCTTGCACTGGTGCTCCTCAAACACTCCCATGGGCAAGGCTGTGTGACAGCAGGGCCTGGGGACTGCAGGGCTTGAGCAAGAACGTTTCTGGTTTGCTGGATGAGTTCAGGCCAGTTGTTCCCCATGGGGCTGAGGCGGGAGCAGCACATGGGCCCTGGCAGTGCCTTCTGCTGACTCAAAGTGCATACGGAACTGCAGCACCACTGGGGATCGGGCTGTGCAGCTGACATTGAGATGGGAAAATGCAGCATCAGCAGTGCTCTAACCACACACAGCGTGTCAACCCTGGCTGGAGGCCAGGTGCCCACCAAAGCTGCTCCATCACTCCCTTCCTCAGCTGGACAGGGAGAGAAAATACAGCAGAAGGCTCATGGGTTGACATAAGGACAGGATCAGATCACTCACCAGTTACTGTCATGGGCGGAACAGACTTGGCCTGGAGAAACCAGTTTAATTGGTTACCACTCTAATCAGAGTAGGATAATGTGAAATAGAAACTAAATCTTAAAAACACCTTCCCCTCACCCCTCCCTTCTTCCCAGGCTCAGCTTTACTCCTGATTTTCTCTATCTCCTTCCCATCAGCAGCGCAGGGTGGACAGGGCTTTTCTTCCTTCTTCTTAAATGTGTAACTCATCTGCACTGAGCTGGAGGGCTGAGAATTGGGAAGCCACCCCTAAAGCCTCCCCGTTACTAAAACCCTAAATCTTCCCCTGCCACTCAAATCTTGTCACACCAGTCCACTACACCTGGACATAACACCTATGCTCTTGTAATGAAGATACTCAGCAATAATTAATAAAATATGTAGGGATCAAAGGTTGGATTCGGATCCAGTTGCAGCTGCCTGGGCTGTGACAGACGTGTTATGTCAGTGAGTAACTTCAGAGGCCTGGAAAGAGGAGTGTCCTCCCAGACTTGCCGTGGTGCATGACTGCTCCCTGTGCCTTATGCTGGGGAAAGCCAGATCAGGATCTGGCATCCACACGTCAATTAGCTGAAGATATCCCTGAGTTTTTGTTGGGGTGGTATTTCAGGGCTGATAAGCTCAGCTGAAACGCTCTGGGAATGCGGACATCTGTCACATAATGACAGCGAATGCATTTGCAAAAGACAAACTTGGCAAGTCACCCAACTTAAATTGCTTCAGTTCTTATTTGTTTCATGGGAGGAGATTTTTCCCCTTGCAGCTCTTTGTCCTTGTAATTCAGCTTTCCCTTTCAGTGAAGGGGAAGGAGAGCGTTGCCAGGATGCTGCAGACAAGGTGCTGGTGGGGCTGGAGGTGGGATACAGGGAGCGAGCGCCCGGCTCCCACAGCACAGGACCAGGAGGCAGCTCTGGTGCCAGGCTAGACCCGAGCCTTCTGCTCCCTCTCACCTGGGCTCTGCTGCCTCTGTTTCCCCATTCTTTCCTTTCCAAGGCTTTTGGACCTTTTCCATCTCTTTCTGCTGTATTTCTTTCACTTGCACTGTTGCTTCAGGCCCTTTTTTGGGGGTTTGCATCCTTGTTAGCCCATTCCACTCCTGGTATGTTTAACTGGGAAATGGCAGGTGTGACTCTTAGGCACACATTAGTTTATGCTTAAGCTCTTTCAACACTTTCCATTTCCTTCTTTCTTCCCCCTTCCATTAGATTATCACATTTTATTTCAACCCATTTCCAAGTCTTTCAAAAACTTTTTACTGAGATCTGTGTTTTTTATTTTCCCTCTTCATGACGTGATTTTAATTATAAATCTAATTTGAAGATGGGAATTGTTTGGTTAGGGTTTTTTTTCTAAAATCTGTGTCACTCAGTCCCATAGTGTTTGTCTCCTCCCTCCCTTAGCATGTAGAATAGGGAATCCTTCAACCAAAGTGTAATTAAAAGCCATTGAACAAACTCATGTTTCCTAATCATGTCATCAAATATTTGCTGAAAGAAAGTGAATCAAGAGCATCCACCCGCCCAGTTCTTTCATGTTCTCTCATCCCCAGTGTAAATTAATAGACCATTAATGAAGGGCTCCAGTTCCCAGCAGCTGAGGTTCTGAGCAGAGGCTTTGTCTCGGGGTGTCCATTGTGCTTGACAGGGGAAGGCTGGAAGACAAGAGCTCGTGAGCTTCATGTTACCAAGATAGAAATCCAAGAAGAACTTGGTGTCCAGAGAGTTGCAGCTCAGACAGGACAGACATCTTTTTTCCAGTCATAACTCCAAAAGTTCTGGAGTTCTTTTTACTCAGGATTTTCTAGTAGACTCTGTGGAATCTTCTGGATTTTACATGTGTGGCCTCTAAGGTTTGGAGCTGCCACAGCCCAGAACCTTTTTCTCTTGCCTGTTCATTATCAAAAGAGGTTCCTGGAGGGGCTGCTGGAAATGGCTGTTTCTGAGGGGTGTAGCCAGCAACGGTTTTGGCCACTCAGAAATCTGAGTGTGCTTCCAGCCTGCTGTGAGGGTGTGTGGATTTTGGCAGCAATATCCTGGAGAGGTTTCTGCTGAGGTCTTTGAGAACAGGTGAAAAAGTGCAGCGTTTGAAGATTGTGTATTTTAATTGACAGGAATGTTCCCTAAAAAAATGTCTCTGTTTTCTTTAGCGTGTTATTAATCCAGCAGAGCAACATGCTGCAGTTATTGCTTTCTGGTTTTCCTTTCTCCTGCCTGTTTGAAACAAGCTGACAAACACAGCCTGTGTTTGCTTTGAGCTGTACAGGGAAATTGAGGGCTGGGGAAATCAGGGAAAAAAGCTTTGAAAATCAGGTAGTGATTGAACTGGCGTGGCAGCTACCCAGCAGGAAGGATCTACTTCCCAGTAAACCCCTTGCCTCTGGGATAAGAGGCTGCTGCAGAATGAGGTAGGGCTTGGATGGTGAGTGAACAGAGCAGTGCCCAGCGGACAGGAAAATCCTGCTCTCTTGGAAGCTTTGATGAGGTGACTGTGAGTGTCCTTGGGGCAGCCATGGACTGCTTTTCCCTTCCTGGCTCTCCCTGCGTGCCAGGCGCCTCCGGAGGGGCTGGCACATGGACTCCCACGGACTGCGCTGGACACTGGGCTGGGCACTACAGTGGCTTTCATTCATGACTGCCCTTATCAACAATACAGATTGAAAAAATGAAGCTTTCTACTGACTTAAGTAGAAAAGCTCATGATTAATTCTCTCCATCACAGAATACCCTGTTCTACACAGGGGTCTTTATTCTGACCCTGACCGGGGTACAGTGCAGGGTTTGCCTCTGGCGCTGTGGGAAAATGGCCCGAGTAGTAACATTTTGTAGTTAGTGTGAGTGAAATGCTAAATTTCCATTCATCTGGGCTTTTTGTTAGGTGATATTACAGGGCTGAGTCAGATTTCCTGTTCTTTCTATTCACTAGACTCACGTTTTGGCATTAGATATTTTGTAGATTTACTTCTAACAGCAAATGGATCTGCACATTCAGGGATTCTTATCCTTGTGGGAAGCCGTACACAGGATGTGGTGTGGATTTTACCTGCTCTCTGCAGTGGGATGACCTGCACAGAGATCCCTTTAGACTCAGAAGAGGCCACGTGCACCCTGCTGTACTTGGGCACAAGGGCTGGCCAGGGCCAGTAGGGAAGGCTGGTTGTGTGGGATGAGCAAAAAAGTAAATTATTTCTCAGGTGCTGCTGTTACACAGCACTGTTTGTTCACAATTACTCAAGATGTTTAAAGTTTATAGAGAATTCAGCACTACAGAGCTATGACTTCATCCCTCCTGTCTGATTTGGATCTCTTCCACAGTTTGTTACTGGGTAAGGTATGAAAAGATCATGGAATACTGCTTCCAGTGGCTGGGTGCAGGTGCTGTGTGGAGCTGGGGAAGAGGAAGAAGGGAGCAGATTTCTGTTCCCATCCTCGAGGTCCTGCTCAGGATGCAGTTGTACTCTGGGCTGGGCAGCGACGGGCTCAGTGCAAGGAAGATTAGGCTGGGTTTTGGTGGAAAATGAAACGTGTCCATGCTCCCCCTGGGAAGCAGCAGCTGTGCCAGAGGCTCTGCAGACCTCAGTTCCTCATTCCCCAGGGCCCCGTGTGTTCAGACACCACCGCTTTGGCAAAGTGCCTTTTCCTCCTGCTTTGCTTCACTGCCTCAGGAACTCCTAATGGAGTGTCTCCAGCTCACAGGGGCCGTGCTCAGGCTGGGCATCCCCATCATCCCCTGGAATAAGCTTCCTCCAAGGGAGGCAGAAGCTTTACTGCGTCAGTGGAGTGGCCTCACCTGACATGAGAAGTCCCTGAGCTGAGGACGGCCCTTCAGGGCTGCAAAATCTGCCTTACTTTTTAAAGAAAAGCTTATGTCCCTTTTCAAGGACAGAGGGAGGAAGGAGAAGGATGTCCACAGGGGAAATAGTAATTTTCAGTCTCCTACCAACATGTGCTGGCTGCTTGAAGCAGTGTGTTCACAAGTTTCTCGTTCTCATGAAAGGAGACAAAAATGTGCTACATATGGCAGGGAAGAGGCTGTGGAACACAACTGCCTGGAGGAGGGCTTGAGCTCTGAGAGCAGCACCACTTGCAGGAAGTTTATTGTGTTCAGGAGGATTTTATTGTGTTCAGGAGGCTTTACATGTGTAGTCCGTACTCATTTTTCTCAGCATTTTAATGGCAATATTTCTATTTTCTATTCAAAACTGACCAAATTCTTTGCTGCCTCTGGAGTTAGTAAAGAAACAAAATACTTTTACTGATAAAAGCCCCAAAGCTGACAGACTGAGTTTATCCTAACCCAGAATTGCTCCAATCTGCTTTATTACCCCTTTTCCTTCCTCTTTCATTTCCTTTCCCAAAGTATAGCATTAAGTCTGGCCAGCCACTAACAGATCTATAAATCCTTCCCAAAGCAAAATAAGTCCTAAAGCCCCTCCATAGATCACAGCAAACTGGTAATGGCCATTGCTGGGAGGATTGCAGGATGCTGCCCTGCACAGCCCCGAGTGTGTGCTGCTGTTGCCAGCCTGGTTGCGAGGTCCATTAGTGCCCACTCTTGTGGATTACGTGGATCCGGTGCTTGGCAGGGGGACAAGTTTATGTATGAAATGGGGTTTCAGATTCAGGCTTAAAGTACCTTTTCCATGGGTTTAGCATATGCAGCATTCTGGGGGTTTTTTAAAACATATTTGATTTTTTGTTTTGGTTTTTTTGGTCCACTCCTGCAGATGCCTGTGGGTGTTGAGTCAATGTTTTGGGTGGCTGGGAGGGTTCACTCTGCCCCTTGGCACTGCTCTGAGCCTGCACCATTGGTTACAATGGCCTTAGTGTATCCCAAGAGCATTAGGAACTCGCTTTGGACTGGGTTACTTTCCAGTGAATTTTCAGGCAGACTGGATCTGTGAAGTTCAGCCTCGTGTCTTTGCTCCGTGCCCTTTTTCTCCCACCACCACCTTCATCTTTCCTATTGTTTAGATTAGAGACACCCCCAAAAACTCTGCACTGTGCTATGTGCTTGCTCAGCAGGGCAAATGAGAGCACATGGGGCACTACTCCTCATCAGAGGCTCTTTCCACTGTCATTATTTTTCCTTCAGAAATGCATTTCCCACACGTTCCAGCAGGAATTACTGCTACATTATTTCTTAAGTTTCCTATGGTGTTCGTTACTCTTTAAGGAACCAAATTTCCATCTCTCAGTCTTTGAAACATTTTGCTTCTTTGTATTTCTCAATTTTTTTACACAAAGTTCTGCATGAGGAATGAAAGGGAAGAGCAGGGCAGCTCGGGAGCAGGGCTGGGGCGGTCCCTGCGGCTGCAGCGCTCACATTGCTGCCCACGGATGCAGCAGGGGTATTTTTAGCACTCCTCCAGAGCTGCCTGCTTGCTCAGGTTACCTCACTCCAGGAGATGCTTTACATCCTGCAAAGTTCGAGGTGACTGAGCTGGACGAGTTTAAGTAGCTTGCATTTTTTTGGCATTGTCCTGAAGAGCCCTTCCAGGTATCCACTGGGAGGACAAAGCCCTCGAGGTTGTCACTGCTGGGGACAAGTTGACATCTCTCAGGCCAAGGGGGCCATGCCCTTGCCCTGGAGGAGCTGGAGGCAGGGAAGCAGTGAGCTGGCAGCCCGGAGCTCCTGGCTCCTTCTCTGGTCAGCTGTGGCTCAGCTCGTATTGCAAACCTTGCAGCAACATTCAAAAATGTGAGTTCTGTTGAAGGAACAACCTCCAGAATTACTGAGATAAAATTAGACCTTCTCAAAACCTTCCTGTGAGGTTGAAATTATCTCTCTAATCTTTGTAGCACTTTTGTTAGGTGATGTACACACATAAGAAATTTTGTTACTATGTTCTGATTTTGCAGGGAGATGCCCTTGAGGGCCAGAGCCTTTGGGTGACACTCTGCAGTGCCACCCACGCTGCCCCATGTGGACCGTGGTTACTGTGGCACAGAAGGAGGGGGGCTTGGGAGTAACACACGCCGTCAGTGCTTCTCAGCCTTCTGCAAAAGAGCAATAAATAACTGACATCTGTTTTAATTAGTGACCAAGCCTTTTGTGTATTAAATAGTGTTTAATTTTTTGCGAAGGATGCCATTAGGATGCCAGGAGGGGCGGAGGGGAGTCACTGCTCTGCAAACGAGCCAGCCAACGTCAGTGGACATGGCTCAGCCTCTCAGCAGTCTGACTCAGTGGTAAATGCTCTGAAGGTAACGCTGCTCCTCTGGTACAGTCCATGCAAAACGTCCTGTCTGTCCCTCAACACGTGTGTATTGTCCTGGCAACATCCCCGTGGGCACCACCGGGATGTTACTGTCATGAGTGGGGTTGTTTTTGTTTGTCACTCATTGCATCTGTGGACTGTGTGTTTCCTGGGCAGGGTCCGGCCCTCACAGCCGTGTTGATTCCAGCTGTAGCTACTCTCCACATGACTTACAGTTGTAGTTTTTCTATGAAGCTGGAAGTGGTGTTTTGCTGAATAAGGAAGTCTTTCATTGAGGATGCATGTTTGTGCTCCAGTGGAATACAAGGGATTCCTGTAACCCGTGCAGAGAGGAAGACTTTAATGCAGAGCTAAAGCCAAGGCACACAGTATATTTGTGTTAAAAATAGCAAAGACCACAATCCCAAGGTCAGTGTTGAAACTCCCTTGGGAACAGATGTGCTTTACCCTGAAGTCAGGGCTGGATTGCAAAGGCCTGTGTGGCATTGATACACAGCAATTGACACGTGTAGTCAGAGGGGTAAAGTTTCAAGTTCTCACTTCTGTCAGCAGTAAAACTGTTGCAATTAAAGAAAGTGTTACAAGATTCCAAGGTTTATGGGGTGACGTGAGACAAGAAGTGACAGAGTTCACTGTCCCACTGTGGCACAGGCACCAGTGGTGTCCGTGTTCCTCTGGAGGGGAATAAAACTGAGGCAGAGCTGAGCAGAGAGCAAGGACTGTGTGTTCCTCTCTCCCAGTGCTGCCTCAAACGTGGCTGTTTGGGGCTTTGTGCACCTCTTCTCTGCTGTGCTTTGCTCATTCCTAACCTGCTTTAGGTTAAGTGGGTGTTACTCCCCACCCCTACAGGTGCTGCAGGGACATACCTGGAGGGGGAGGTTTGCCCTCTTTCTGGAAAGGACTTTTGTCGACATTTGCTCTGGTTTTGAGCTCAGCAGTGCTGTTGGCTTGCCTGGACATCCGAGTTCCTTCGCGGGGTGATTATCTCCCTCAGGCTGGGTGACATTGGCTTCTCCTCCGTGGAGCCTCAGGAAATGGGTTTATGCAAGTGAACCGAGGACACATTACAGCAATCAGATCCCTTCCTGTAACACAACCCCCGGGCACAGCAGCGCTTCCCCGCAGCCACCTCGCCTGTTTTCCTGGCATCCAGAGGGGACAGGCAGCAGGGAGTGCCCCAGCCCCTCTCCTCGTGCCCTCAGTGGCAGGTCCCCTCCGCGATGGCCACCCCAGCCACGTCCCTGGCAGCAGCACTCAGCCCAGGAGTGCACTGATCTCGCTGTCGTACAACGTTCCCAGCTCCCGAGGAGTGCCTGGTTCAGAGTGCTCCAGCTCCTCTCTGCATCTTCCATGTATTTCACCTGCTGCTGCCTAGAAAATAAAACTATGCTGGGTAATTTTGTCAAGAGATCATGTGTCATTATGGAAAAAAGCCTTTTCTAGTTCTCTTAAAATACCCCTTGGCAAAGGCTCTTCCCTGAATGGAGCATTTAACAAGGTGCTTTTGACAGCCTGTGATAACAGCTGGTCCGTGTAAGTGAAATATTGGAACAACAGCTGATGCTTTGCTTGCTGAAATGGATTGATAAGAAATACACAGGGTTTAGTTCAATATGATGTGAAAGCTGAGCTTTAAGTTCACTAGGAGGTACTGCAGCAATTGATATAAATGAAGTGTTGTATCCAAAGGGAAAGTGAGCTGTCAGCTCACAGACTGCCCGACTTCCCCATCCCCAGCCAGGGAGCAGACCCTGCTGTTTCCCAGGGTGAGGCATATGGGTTTGATCCCACCTTTCTGGGGAATGCACAGCTACCCCTTGCATCACTCTGCAGAATCAGGTGCAGGAGGAAGAACCAGACAGCACCAGGAGCGTGCTTTTCAGTACAAATTTGGCAACTTGGAATTCCTGCAACAGAGAAATAGTCTCTGCTATAAAACCTCATTGTTAGTGCAGCCCACCTGTGCACAGCAAGAAATCTAAAGAGCAGAAATGTGTTTTAAAGGGACATTTCCATTAGAAAACAGAGGAGGTAGTTGTTAAAATAGTGCTGTTGTTTTCCTGACTTTGAAAAAAAATGAAAAAAAAAAAATAAATTGCCTGGAACCTCCTGCTGGTGGAGGAAGTGGGGAACAAGCACGGAGCTTTGCCATGCAGCCGGTCGGATAAGGCTCTTCCATGACCTGCTCCGTCAGACAGGATGGTTGGAAGAAGTTGCCACGTGTGTGTCCCCATTCCAGTTGTATCTGACCAAACTGCTTGTGGTGCTCCACACGGATTGACTTTGCACTGAGACAGCTGGAAAAAATGTACAGTGTAAGTTTAAAGTGTTTAATTTTATATTCCATATTGAGCCTGGAAACACCTGAAGATGCAAAGTAATCTTTGTTTAAATGCTGACAGTATGCCCTTGAAGATTTTATATGGAAATTAAGTCAATTACTGTTTCTGTAATGCAATTAGTGTTTCATTAGGAACACTGTAGTGTTAACGTGGGTTAGTATTGATCAGAAAAATCTATGCGTATAATATATCTGGGATAAAGTACTGTATGACTCAGCTGACCTGATTTTATCCTTCATAAGAATAAAACTTGGCAAGTGTGATGAAGCCTGCAGCCTCAGTTTCCCCACCTGAACATTGGCCCCTATGTGTTTTTCTGCCTATGATATTCCTTTGTAATTTATGAATAAAGCCCAGTTTCTAACTCATACATATTTAAAAGTAATCCATAAAAATTCTTGTGATGTAAGTAATGCCACTTCTAAAATGCTCAATTTGACATTATCACTTCATTTATGTAAATCTCAAATATATACTTGTATCCCACCTTGTCCCTTTGTTCCCCAGCCATTCAAAGCTCTGCTGCTGGTATTGAAATGTTCCCTGTTCCTCTGACTTTAATAATCTGTGCCTGGTTTGACTATTGATGTATTATTATACTTTTTAAATAGTTGGTTATTTCCTTTCTGGTTTTGTCTTCTCTTACACCCACCCAGTCCATGTTCAAAGCACAGTGGATTTGTGATGAACTAATTATAATGTTTCTTTTCTTTTGCATTCTCCTTGCAGTTCCTGCCAGGCTGTAACTCAGTGTTTAGCTGCAGCCTGATGCACTGTGGGTGTTTCACAGGAAACATTTGCCATGGCATCGTTTTGCCTGTGAAAACAGTGGAACGATGACAAGTTTCACTTTGAGCTCCATAATTTTGATGCATGGTGTTGATTGGTACCAAAACGCAATCTGGTACCAAAACATTGCAAAATGCAAATATGGATGTGTAATTCATGCTGTAGGAATTTTGTGGTGTTGTATGATCATGCTGGTTTGTCATTGAGATAATGAAGGTGGGAATTCTCTCCTCAGGATGTGCATATGGAATTGGTGCCTCCTCATCAGCAATGTATTTAGGAATGTTTTTGCTTTGTATTTATAAGCTTGTAGTGTCTTAGGAGAAGGTAGCCACATGTGGCAGCAGGTTTGGAGGTAGTTCATCATGTATTAGTGAGCATGGGGGTAATTCCAAAGCACAGGAATGTCTGGATTAGGTCTGGAGGGGTGTTACTCATATTTTCCTCAGGTTACTGGGAAGTTTTGTTTGCCATTCACTTGGGAAAGGAGCCCAAGGGAAGGTGGGATACAGCATCTGGGATTAGGATGTAGCTGGGCAGGAGGGCTCAGGGACCTGAGATTTCCATGGGTATTTCCTGGTGCTCATGGAGTCCCACAGGGCTGGAATGCTGCTGCAGCCAGGAGATGTAATGGTTCTCACCTGCAGTTGGGTGCAGGTTCCTGCCTGGATTCCAGGGACATTCCTGCATCCTGGCACTCTGGTGTGTTGGAAGTAAGCTGAAAAGGAATCTCCATGGCTGCATTGTGAGCCTCACAGCTGTCCTTTAGCTGAGGTTTCTGCTGAAATTTGGAGTGGTTTTGAGTGACATTTTGACCCCAACTTGTCACCTGTGCTTAGGACATGGGCTCTCTTGTATGGGTTTGTCCCTTCCTAGCAATCCGGGGTCACTCATTCGGCTGGAAATAAAGGACTTTGGGAAGTGTCACCTCCTAGTTTATTACTGTGTCAGCATTAGCTGCTTGGTAAATATTGCCTTAGTATTTATTGACAAGAAAAATTGTTGAAAGTCACGGGTAGGTGCAATGTGCCTTCTCACAAAAGCTGTCCAAGAGACCTTCCTCTCTGATAGTATTAAGTTAGGAAAATCAGGAAGCAGATGTTGGAAAGAATTGTCAGATCCAGCCTGGCTGTGCCGCAGACACCCAGTTTGGGAGGTATCACTGAACCCCCATTTTTTGTGCGCTCACCACTGCAGTGTTTCACTGCACAGCAAACGTACCTGAAGCACACATGTTTGTTATGATGGTGACTTGGGATTTCTGGCTGCAAGATTCTGGTCATATGGCAAGTTTGCAGGCTTTGGGTCATGCCCAGCTGTTGGAATGAAAGACTTGACTTTGGCCCTGTGCTTTAACACTGTAGTCATGTTGCTTCCAGTCTGAAGTATTTCTGGTTTTCGTGCTGACACTCAGGTTTTCTTCAGGAAAGGCTCAGAGAAACTGGGTTATTTTCCATCTCTTGCACCGAATCACAGTAGGACCTTGGGTTTGTTCTGTCTTTGCTCATCAGCTCTAGGAACTACCTTTTCAGGATGTCAGCTTCTCAGGATCCAGCTCCTTTGTCTTTATTCAGTGCCAGCTAATGCAGTGTCTGTTCACTGCTGGACTTTAGGCACTGGTAAAATACAAATAATGAATGATGACAATGGAAAACAGCTTTTACCTTTCTTGACAGTCATATTGCTGTTGGCCTGGAGATGAATGGGTGATTTAGTAGCAGTTACAAAAAATAATCTGAAATTGTAATACAATGGATAGGAATCACCATTCTTGTCTCTAGCAGTCCCTGAGAGGCCTGGGGACATGACATAAGCTACTGTTCTTGAGCTCACATTCCATCAACCTTTCTATAAGTCATTATAAAATACTTCCCTAAATGTTGGGGGGTATCACTTCTCTGCCTTTTTAATTCTGACATTGTAACATGAGTGTTCAGCACAGTGTAGCACAGTGACTGCAGGCACGATTCCTCTCACCTAAAGAAAGAACTAGTGGAATAAACACTCCTAATGCCTTGCTTGGTTTTAAGAGAACAAGTAAATGCTTTCAAGTAGAGGAGAACTGCTCTGTGGTTTTTAAGCTGGAGACGTTTAGACACCCCTGGATGGATCTTTGTGCTTCTGAATCACATTCTACAAGAGATGTGATTGGGGAAGTAGTTGGACAGAGTTTCTGTTGAGGCCTGCAGACACCCTCAGTCTTGTGTGTGAAGCATAAAATACCCCTGTGATGCACGTGCCAGTTCATGTGTCCCTGTTTCTAATCATTTTTACCTGGCAGCATGTGCTTTCTGTGTTCAGAAGGAATGCTGTGTCCCGTGGGAGACAGTCTCTGCTCCTGTTGTGTGTCCCTCCCCTGTGTCCTAGCTGTGCTGCATGGTGTGTGTTCCGAGCTGTAGCATTCCAGATGCATGTCCATAGGAACGCCGCTGCTCCTTAACTGGGGATAATGAGCTCTCTTTCCATCCCTCCCTCTAGGTTGTGTGGAGGAAACTTGGAGATGCTGCAGGGTCGTGCCCTGGAATTAGACAACACTTGTCAGGAAATCAGTATAAAGGACCTATGTAAGAGGCCCTGAGCACGTCCTCTTTCTGAAGAGCACGAGTTTGAACTGCCCAGGAGAGGGGAAGAACTGCCTGTGTCCGCCGCAATTCCCAGCTGACGACGGGGGGTCTGCACTGCAAGAGACTGCTGGAAAGGGGGGACATTCTGCACAGGGATCTGGCGGGGAGCCATGTGGCAGTGTCCCCCAATCCTGCTGTTCCAATATCCCGGCTAATGAAGCGCTGCACCCTCACTGCAACACTCCACCCTTAGAAGCACTGAGGTATTGCCATCCTAACCAAAAGATATTTGGGATTCTGCAGGCGTTACGCAAAATAAGTTTTATTTTGTTTGGTTACAGTGAATCTCTGATAGGTCTGAACGAGTTTTCCATTGGATTTAAGAGAGGTTTTTCAGCAGACCGGAGAGACACTGATAAACTGTGCCTTTGGTCTCCGTAGGTTTGAGAAAGTCGCTTCTTAGTAACTCACACTTCAGTCTGTAAAGGATCCGTTAATGGTGCTTAGGCAATTTCCAGGTGATTTTTTTGCTTTGGTAGAATACCTGCCTTTGGAGGTGCTAAAAGACCATAAAGTCCTAACCAGCCAGTAGTGTAGCATAACTACAGTACTTGTAGTGATCCACAATTTCTTTCTAAATGAAAGTCAAGATAGCTTTCTTTTCGATTCACTTTGATGCACATCTTCTGAAGAGGTGTAAGGTGTTTAATGAACGGCCCTTTAATGAACAGAATACTTAGGCATCACTATTACAGGTCTCAAGTCAGGATTTCCATCAGAATTTATTTTGGAAAGTATTTTCCAATTTTCAGGATGCTAATTTCTACTGTTTAATTTAGAGACATGCTGGTTTATTTAACAAGAGCCTACAAGGATCTAAAAGATTGCACTGCATTATAAAAAAAAGCTTTTCTTGCCACTGTAGCGTTCTTTCAAAGAAAAAGGTTTTATTATCCTCGGAGCATGTCTTTCATTATTATGAGGCAGAAAGCTCTTGTTCAGATTGCCTGAGATTTGACCAGACGGCGCCCTAGATGTGCTTAGTTTATTTTTATCTCTGTGTATGATCCTAGTTGTGTGTATTGAATTACAATGATAGATATTTTGTGTATATCTTAAAGCAATGATAGTTTCATGTATGAATGTGCAACAGGCTTGTGACTAAATGCTGTTGCTTAACTTTTTACCATAGCTGAGTATCAAAAAGACTAATAAAAATTAATAAAAAAAACATAGGAATGCAACAATTCCTGGGTTTCTGGTTTGTTCTTGGTTACTAAGATTTGAGCCAAAGTCAGAACCTCTGTTTTTCTGAGCTTGGACTGTATCCGTGGGCTATTTGCAGTGGAGTGTAGCTCGGTTGCTGTACAATCTTTTGTTATATAGGAGTATGATGTAAATCTGCTATCTGTCTTCAGAAAAAGTGTGTTAATTTGCAGCAGTAATTCTGTTGGTTTTTGTTGTTATTTTCACTTGGTACCATTCACTGTAAGACCTCTGATCCAGCGTTGCTTTCTTGGGCAAAACTCCCGTTCACTGCTTCTCCTTGAGTTGGAAATGCAGAATCCAGCCTTCTGTTTTGAACCATTGCCCTCCTGCGTGGTTTCTGATAGAACCCTTAGCCCAGACAGCTGTCTGTTCTCTTTCCACGTTGTTTTCTCCCCTATATTGTTTGCAGAGTTCAATTTCAATTGTTGTATTCCTATCTCTCTGTATGTATGAACAGCTGTAACACCTGTACTTGTGCCTGCACTCTGGACGTGCAGGGGCCAAGCGAGGGACACTGGTCTTTTGACACTACACTTGTGTAAATTTTGATACTGTATTAAAACTATTTTTTTACAGTTCTGCATACGATGGGGTATCAAGTATTGTGTTCATCTTAGCAACGGTAATAAATTATAGAATCCCACCCTTGTTTGCTCTCCTTTACTGACTGAAGCTCTGAGCTGCTTGGGCCTACAGGCAGGAAATGTTTCCTGCTTGGTTGAGAATTTAGCTGCATGCTGTGCATTTTTCTCCATTTTCTTGCCAGGTGTCTTTAAAAAATCCCAGCAATGTGAAGTTGCTTCTCTGTTTTCTGCTAAACAAGGAATAGCTGTGTGTGATTGTGCAGGGGGCTGTGACCAGGTGCAACTCGTTCAGTCCTCAGCTGTGCTGCGTTTGCAGCCCCAGGACACGTGTGCTGGTTCCTTCTTCCTCCCCTCCTCACAGACCAGTCTTGAGGTGAGTCTTGAGGGATGTGGAGCTCTTGGAGTTTTCTCCTGCAGGTAAGGGGTGTTGATAGGTCTGGGGGAGGTTGGCAGTGTCCTACGGTGTGTTGGTGGCTTTGTGTGTCACCATGTCCCTGTCCCAGGACTGGTTTGTGTGGGCCAGGGGAAAGGGCTGGCTCTTACTGCAGAGCAGAGAACTTTCACTAAATTTTCTGGAGAGAAGAGATACTTAGCACAATCAGTATCTTGAAGCTAATAAATCCCCTGGGAAGTCCTTAAAATGCACCTTCCTAAGAGGAGAAAGTGGGCAGTGTGTGGAGAAGGGGGTCAGTGCTCCTGGGGGGTCTGTAGCCTGCTGAAATGCCTCTGTGCATATGAATAAAAATTGCTGTAGTACTTGGGGACCTTCAGCTCCTCTGTCTTGCTCCCTGCCCCTGTGGTTAAGCCTTTTTCAGTGAAATGTAACTGTGCCAAGCCTCGTGGACTCTTTGTGCAGTCGTTTTTAGCAGAATTCTGCTTTGGTTGAAGATTTGCACATGTTGTTATGGGGCCTTTCCCAGGATCTGAGCTGAGCCTGAATGAGCTACCAATTCACTGTGCGAGTGAATTTTAAATAGCACTTGTGTAGTGGATGTATGGAGTGGATTTTACCTTCTGTACTGCAGAAAAGCTGCTTTGCTGAAGGGTTAGAAGGTAAAGAATGGCACTTTGTTTTCAGCAAGTGACTGGTTTCAGTAGAGCCTGTTCCCCAAAGGCTGCACTTGATGGACATGTTTATGAACGTGGCGTGAAGCCAGAATGCCCTTTTTAATGTTTTGAGCAGAGCCAGCCCAAACAGCCTCTGTGGTCTGGGGACAGCGCCTGGCCCTGTGCTCCTTTGTGCTGCCCAAACCTCTTAAACACCAAATGCCCCCAAGGCTCTCTGTGTTGCTTCCCCAACAAATACCAGCCCTGCCAGGGCACTGGTTTGTTTAATTCCCAAAATGTTTTTGAAATAAGTCCTAGGGTGGTGTGAATTCTTAATACTGATTTAACCACTTTGATACAGAAGAAAATAGCTTAGCCATTTTTTTTCCTCCCCACTTTTAAGTGGAAAAAAGTCTTGATGAGACTGTCCTTTATTTTGAGCAGAATGGGCCCTCAAATGCAGCTGCTGGGTATGGAATGCCAAAATCTCCATCCATCTCCACACTTGTGTTTTCCAGGCTCAGGTGAACCACATACACAGGGACCCCAGCCATGAATGTCCCCAAACCAGCACTGAACTGCAACTCTGGGTCATCCAAGATCCCAAAGGTAAGAACAGCTGAGTTGACAGCAGCTCTGCCTGGAATGAATAAATAGAGTAAATTAATTACATTAATTAATCAACCAGCAAACAGGAACTTGCTGGGCTGCTTTGGGGTTATGGTACTTTCTGGCACATACAGCCATGCCCAGGAGTGAATTGTGAGGTGGTGTTTGCCAGAGCTGGCAACTCATGTCTGCTGTGTGTGATACTGGGAGTGAGGGGGAAGGGGAACTGCCAAAGGAGGAATGAGCAAATCATCTTGCTAGGAATTACTCTTTTCTTAAAGAAAAAGCTCCTTTCCCTCTTTCTTGATGCTCCACACTCCTCCTGTTTGTTTTTTTTTTAATCCCAGAAATAGCATGGCACGGTTGAGATTTTCAGTGTGCAGAAGGCCAGAGAGGAGGGGAAGGCTTAGCAAGACTACATGGGATTGGTAGGGGTCAAGCAACACAAAGATGGTAGTGTGAAGGAAAATTAACTTCTGAATGCTCTTACATAAATAAAAATATGACTGTGTTTTAAAAGCTTAAGAGAACATGGACCAGAGACAGAAACCTTACTTGACTCTTTCTTAACTGTGAAGGCTCAGACAGTTCTTTGTGAGTAATTAAAAAACTGAGAAATATTGATGGGGATGATGAGAAATAAGTAAAACCATAATGTCCTGTGCTATTGATATGGGGGCTTTGCTGGAGTCAAGCTCTGGGGAGCTCCAGCCTAGTCCAAGCATTTGTGGCTCTCCTCATTCTACCGGCTGGTGGGGAAGGACCCCAAGGACTGCATCGCATGCTTCTGTCTGAAACAGCTTCCTAAACACCTGGTTCACAAAGAGCAGCCAAAATAATAATACTGAATTATTTTAATGTGTTTGTTAGAACATGATAATTATTCTTCTCTTGAATAAGAACTTGCTATAATGACCTCTTCAAAGCACTGGCCGTGGCTCTGAAGTTGGAAGATTCTTTGGATTTTTATTTTCCTCCTGACTACTGGGCATAGGTTGAAGTAGATTTTAAAAAATATTTCTAAGTCTGCAGACGAAAAAGGAAAAAAATAACACTGGGAGCCCGTTGCCAGCTTCTGGAAAGAAAGAGGACAAAGGGAAGGGGGATGGGAACCTGTCCTGCCAGGATCTGGGTGGCTGCAGGTGAATCTTGTGCTGCAGTTAGGTGGGACAATCTGTTTGCAATGAGCTCACTTGTGTGTGGCAAACACTGAGAGAAAGGCAGGGTGAGAGAGAGAGAAAGTGGTTTAACCCTTTCACAGGTGACTTCATTTTCTTTTTATCATCACTTTTGGTAAATTGGATTGGCCTGTGAGCAGTGGTGTTCCCAGGCCTGAACACTTCCACTGTGGAGCAGGAGGGGTTTGATGGCATGGGTGGGTGATTTTTCAAGAACCTTTGGAAGTCCCTGGTGTGACGCAGTGCCCTCCTGGCTCAGGCCAGCATGCTGAGCCCTGGTAAACCGTAGCTTCACTCACAGCTTAAGCGTAAATGTCACAGTGAAAGGAAAACGTTCTCTTGGGTTTGGAGGTGGCCTTTCCAAACAGGATCCGGTTTGTTGTCAGAATGGTGGGAGTTGGCCTGGACATCAATTGGTGGCGTAGGGCTGTCTAATGCTCTGTTTTCACAGGCATTAGACTTCATAAGAGAGGAAATATACAATCTAAAAATACAGTATTTTCCTCCCCCTGCTGGAGGGGAAGTCTCCACAGACTGCTGCACGTTCCCATTTAGGAAGGCCCAGAGCCCACCCTACCCAACCTTGAGAATCCCAGGAAAAGCACATCATGAAACATGGAAATGTTTCCATGGGAACTGTTCCTCTACTTCTGCTAATAAAACAGACCAATAACACCAGTGACAACAGGTCCCAGTTTCTGCACCAAACTACAAGCAGTGAATGCTACAAAGGGAGCTGGTAAAGAGCAGAAGTGTAAATCAACAGAACTGCTAAATTAGGTATGTGCGTGCCTCTCTGTGAGAAAGGACAAGCAGATAAACAAAGCCCTTGGGGGGAAAAAGATCATTTTAATTACAACACATCCAGCCAACATAAACCCCATGGATTGTGTGAAATCAGGTTTGTTCCTCTGATCCACAGCAGGAAACCCTGTAGCAGATCAAATGTGTTCAGGGAGGCTGTCCTGCTAATTGCTGCTCCTAGCTGAGCCAAAGCAAACTATTTAGACAAAGGAGAGAATTCACTTTTTATTTAGTATTAATTATGAAATAGCATGTCTTGATGGGCTTCACAATAACACTAAATTTCCTGGGGAAAAAAAAAATAGTTCTAATCCTGTGAAATAATTGGAGAATTAACCCATTGCTTCAGGCTGGAATCCCAACATGTGCATACAATTAGGTGCAAGATGAGTGATGTGATGAATAAGGCCTTTTTTTTCAATCACAACCAATTATGAAACTTATTTTAAAGCCTTCCTTACGAACATTCTTGTATGTTCTGATGTTAAAAGAGCATGTGGTTTTTTGTGGTTTTTTTTTTCCCTGGCGTGATTTTCACACTTCCTTTTGGTTTTTATTTTTAAGCCTGTTGTGGCTGTTTTGCAGCATCTCTTTGGCTTCTCACTAGAGATTTCAGAGTTTTGCACTGAGTATTTTGGGGATTGGATGTGTTGCTTAGGTACTCTCACTTTATGCTGCTAAACATGGATAGGAGGTTTTAGTTTCCTCCTGTGCTTTTCCAGCATGTATGGGGTGTCTTGGAGCAGCTTATCCACACTTGTAGCCATGGACAAACAAAGCCAGAGGCAGGGAGGAAGTTGTGTTGGTACCCTGACAGAATGGAAACTGCAGGAATATCCATACAGAGCATCCATAATCCATATGTGCTTATGTTAAGTAATAACTTTATTGTGTCCAGGAAAATGTTTCTGCGAGTGCTGATGGAAAACTGAGCTGGATGGGAAGGCAGGTATGTGCCAGCAGAGAGCAATAAATGTGCTGCTCTAAAGGCACTTGAGAGACATTTTCAGGTGTAAAAATGAGCAGTTGGTTAAAAAAAAATACAAATAAATGAAAAATAGACAACTCGAGGCTTTCCCAGCTGCTTCCCTCAGCTCTTTTGAAGCTGTCTTTCCTCGGAGGATAGTTCCGTGTGACAGCGGGCTAGACTTTTTCCCTGCTAATACCTTAGCAGGAAAAAGGAACAATGGAGAGAAGAGGCAGCCAGTGATCAGTGCCCACACTCGTGTTGATAAGGTTTTATCTTTGATCTCGATAAATTCATTGTTGCTCCGGTCCCAGTCAGAAACATCCTGGCCTGGTTGAGGAAGGGACCGAGGGCTTGGTCCTGCCCGTGTCTCTGTCCCAGGATTCACTTCCCGGGATTGGGGGCGGGGGGCGGTTGTCGGGGGTGTTTCTGTCCCCTGAACTCCCCGGGGGCTGCTTTTTATAGTAGGGTTTTTTCACATGATGCAGCCGGGACGGCGGGAACCGGCGGGAGCAGCACCCGCCTCACAGAGCCGCCTCAGAGCCTCATCTCCCCTCACAACTTCACTCACAACTCCCGTATTACCTGACGGCTCTCCTCTCTCTCCCCTCACGGCCCCATTCTCCCCTCAACTGCCCTCTTTCCCCTCACAGCTCCCCTCTCTTTCCT
>VWZT01012046.1:248589-289179 GCA_013397055.1 Pachycephala philippinensis
TAACTCCCCCTCTCTCCTCACAGCGTCATCTCCCCTCACAACTCCCCTCTCTCTCTCCCCTCACGACCCCCTTCTCCCCTCATAACTCCTCTCTCACTCCTTATATCTCCATTTTTCCCTCACGGCCCCATTCGCCCCTCGCAAGTCCTTTCTCTCCCCTCACAGCCCCATCTTCCCTCACGGCCCCATTCTCCTCTCACAGCGCCGCCGCCGGGACCGGGCCTTCACCGCAGCACAGGTACTCACCATAAACACAGAAAATACTGATCTGGGAGAGTCTGGAGGGGCAAAAAAAAAGTTGAATTTGGAGATTTCCAGTCCTTTGTGTCATTGAGTGAGAGAACTTTTCTTGGGCTGGATGGAATCTACATAAGTAATTTGTGCCTCCACCTGTGCCTGTGGGTAACTCAGCAGCTGCTGATGTCAAAGAATGAGGAAAACTTTCTGAATGCATGTTATAAGAAACGGGTTCTAAGTCATATTTGCTGGATTTTAGTTTTCTGTCATCACAGAAAATATATAAACAGTTCATAAATCAGAGCGATTGCGAGAGGGAAAGATGTTTAGTCTAATTAACCTGTGCTATTCGTTTGGATGGGGAGGAAATATTAGGCAGACTTTTTTTTCTTCCCTAGGAGTAATTAAATATGCTTCCAAAAAGGTTTCTGGCTAAACTGCCTATTAACCACGTACATAATTCCTATTTCACATATTACCAGCCTCAGAATTCCAGTGGCCTGAACAAGAGGAGCTGAAATTATATAAATTAAGGGATAGTATTAGAAGAGAGCTGTATAACCAAAGTAACTCTTTGCTCAGATGTGTCCTGTGAGTTTTCATTCTTTTCAGATACACGAAGATGGCCAAAGGGCAGGAAAAATTACGTCAGTGCTGAACTGTAACTGCACACAAACCCAAGTTTTTATTCTGTTTTCAATTAACTGAGCGATCCGTACAATATTCCAACCCACCAGAAAATTAATGCTGGTTTACCAGATATTCACTTTTAAAAAAAGGCCCAAATCCCTTCATGTTTCTGTTGCTGCTTTACAGACACAGTCCTGTTAACTGGAATTTCATGGGTATAAATGACTGGAAAATTACCTCAAAATGATGCATTTTCTATTCTTGTTTTGGCATGTCTGTTGCGATTTCCTGAGGAGTGGGTAAATTACATGGAAATTGTCACATGTAGTGATTAAAAAGGTTTAAAAATCAATTTCACCTTGCAAGTTGGTAGAGAGGGGTAACCCTGTATGGGGTTTACCCTGGATTAGTGGAGCCTGGGGCTAAAATGCAGGCTTAGTTTATGTGGTCTTAGCTTAGTGTTTATGTTACTATGTGGTGTTATTTGCTGTGGTACTACTGGAATGTATCTGGGAATGCTTGATGGCCTTTGCTTGGGAACACTGCTCAGAAAACTCCTGCTGTTTGAACTCTGCTCCTGAGGGAAGGTCCCTCCAATCTGCTGCTGACTTCAGCCCTAGTCCTTCAAATAATTTTGGAAAAGAAAGGTAGATCTCAAACAGCCTCATTAACACCATTTTTGTTAACGTGTTTTCCCTCAATTTTAAACATTCTAACAGGTGTCTGTTTGGGTTTTTTGTTTACATCAATGTGAAATATTTATTGACACAAAGAAATGCCTTCATCTCTTTGAGAGACAGGTTTGGTTTGCATGTATTCCTGCTGTGCACAGGAACACTTGCTGCTGATTAGAGGGGTACAGCTCTGTTTGCAAAGCAAAGTGCTTGCATGAACAGATTTCTCCCCTTTGCCTTCTGGTGTCTTTTCCTGGTTGGAGTTTTCCAGGTGCAAAATGGTCTTCACTCAGAGAAAAGACCATCTGTGTTTTGTCGATGCTCAGAGGAATAAAACTTTGCAGCTGAGAGCTGATTTCAGTCCCTCTCATTCCCTGCCTTGATGCTGGAGTTGGTTTTGTGGCTGTGCCAGGCAAGTTGGCAGCGGCTGCTGGGCCTTGTGGAGTCATGCTGGGCTGTGGCTGGAGCAGCTCCCCACTCCTTTTATCCTCTAGGAGTATGTTTGTTTTGTGTAGGAATGTCAGTCTGTCAGAGAAACAGCATTTCTCCTGCAGGTGATGGCAATAAACACTGCATTGTGTGATGCTTTAGCTCCAAGTCCAGCATTCCACTTCCCAGCCTCTGCTGCCGGCATGGCTCAAAGCAAAGCCGTGGATGAGGGAGAGAAATAATGCACAACGGAGAATTCTCTGGATGCCTTTGCTGTAGTGGGTGCTGTGAACCTCCCTGGGATGTGTTGCAGGGGTGGTTTTGATCACTCTGTGCAGTGCAGACCTCCAAGTCTCAGCATTTGTGTGTGCCTGTCTCCCTCCTGGCCATGGAGCTCATAGCAGCCAAAAGAGGTTTCCCTCAAAATTTAACAACGCCCATTTGTTGGCAGGGGAATGAATAATTGCTGAAGCGTAACACCTCAGTAGTGGCATCTGGGAGGTTTTGGTCCTAGGCCAGCTCACAGTTCTGTTATGTGGAGCACCAGTGAAAAAAATGTTTACTGTGCTTTTGCTGTGTCCAATTATCTGCCTGGTGAATGGGGGAGCTGTTTTCTCAGGCTGTAAATGTGGCCTGGTTCTCTGAGCCCCCCATTCCCAAAAAGGAACACTCCCTCTGAAGGGGAGCAGCACACCCAGGCATGGTGCAGGACTGTCACAGCAGCCCTCGGCACAAGCAACAGTGAGTAGCAATTCCCAAAGCACTTGAGCAGGTTTCCATTTCCAAAAGCAGCTCCCGGACGGCAGGAGAAGCAAGAAGGCCCCAGCCTGTCTGCACATGGTAGGTGACAAAGTTCCTCAGCTACTGATATGCTTTAAAAATATATATATGTTTAAATTTTCAAGAATGCTGATTCTTATCTGTTGGTTTGGGCAATATTATCAGTTGTTTGCGTAAATAAAATTTTACCTACTCCAAGAATTGCCATAAATTTTATCCTGGCAAAGGGCTTAATAAATTGCAGGAGACAAGAATGAAGAGGAAAGTGCAACCTTTAAATAGAGCATAAAGGAATCATGATGTGGAATTTTTTTTTGTTTTCCTCTGTAATGAATGTACAGTATTTTTCTCCATTACTAGCTGTTGCCTGTGGAAGTGAAAATATAGAAGCTGGCTATGCAAGGCCATAGGAATGAGGAAATACTGGTACATAAACCCATTTGCACTGAAATATTATGCTTGTCGAGAAGATAAGTAGCACTACGTGTTAGTAGTGGTAGCAGAGTGATGGTTTGCTATCAGCCCTCATAATTTATCCCATGCAGAGCATTGCCTGTGGACTAAGGGCTTGATAGATCCTCTCAGCCATCCTAGTGTAGCAGGAATCAAGGTTTTGTGTTTCACTCTTAACTCAGTGGATCAAGGAAGAGAAGCCAGAAAGCAGAATTGATGATTAATTTCCTGGGTGTGCACGTTATTATTGCTGCAGATCTGTGTGGCTTAGTCCACCTGAGGATTGTGTGCTCTCCTAGTGACTAACAACATGTGCCTGCTTGCTCCAGGGGAGCTGGTATGTTTAAAAAAATCAGTGTTTGAAGAATTTTCAAGAGTCCCTCCTTGGGGCCTGTAGGGTGGGCGGCTCGGCCACAGCTGAGGTGGGTGTTCAAAGAAGGTGGGCCCAGGGCTTCAGTTTTATTGTCTGTGCTCTCTCTTTCTCTAAGTGGTTGCGTCAGTGTGCTTTGAGCTTAAAGGGAATATTGCTGAACATGTTACAGGTTTTAAAAAGTGAGTTTGATACTGTTGTAGGGCAAGAAATCACTAACTAGTGGGTTAGCCTGCAGTCAGTGCTGCGTGGCCATTTAGAGCTGATGATGCAGCCACAGGTTGTTAAACAATTTTAAACAGGCACTATTTTCAAATCTTGTAAAACTAACATTTAATGAAGCGAAACACAGATCAATGGTAAATTTTGTGCAGCGGCTCAGCTGTATTGATTGCAAGGTTCAAAGACTTTCAGTATGGCCCTATTAAACACCTATAATGTTAGGGCTGAAATGACGCTTGGCAAATGCTAACAAGGTTGAAAATAATTCTTGCTTTCCAATAATCTGCTGCTTTCCAGTCAGCAGGGAGGGGTGGGAGCTGTTCGGTCACACAGGAGTTGCTCCTGGGTCAATCTGGGCTGGAAAGAAAGGGACTTCTGTGCTGGCACAGTGGCAAAGGCAGCCCTGCAGCACCTGTGGCTGCTGAGTGTGCAGCTGTGGGAGCTCTCCCCCGGTACTTGCACTGTGCAACTCTTGTCTGTTGTTCCCCGAGGGGATTTTGGCTGTTACACGTGGACAGGGCTAACCCTGGGCCAAGTGTGACACCTAGGGAGCAGTTTGGCCCCTCCATGCCTGGGGCACTGTGGGTGGATGTGCACGGTGGCCCCGGGCAAGGACCTGCTGGAGAGCGTGTCTGGCTCAGCGGCTGTTTGGCAGAGCAGCTGAGAGTGTAATTTAGCTGTACTTGGCTTTGGCTCGCTAAAAGCTGGATCCTGGCTGCAGCCCGGTCCCCTGGTGAGAGGTCTGTAATTTGTAACCGCTCGAGGATGCCGGCGGCTTTCCCTCTGCTCCGCGGATATGTGCTGGACTCTGCAGGCTCAGCTGAGCCGTGCCCCCTCCTGCCCGGCAGCGGGGTGGGAATGGGAAGATGTATGATCAGGCAGTACGGCAAAAATAAAATCAATACAGATCAACTGAAGAGTTTTAATCTTGCCTTGTAATAACTCCTTATCCTCCATGCCCCATATACGTTACAGTGTGGTGTCACTGAACGCTGCTCGCTTGCAAATCAAAATGTCTCCATACAATGTAGTGACTATAAATGTGTACACACACGCACAGGCAGCACACCCCTTGCTGTGAGAATGGGGGGTGTGCATGGAAACAAACCCAGCCATCTTCCAGGGTGGGTACAGCAAGGCAGGCCCTTAGAGAAGGAAGAGTCTGGGTGCTGTGTTTGACCCTGGCAGCTCCTGCTCCGGGTCGGCTGACATCCCACACTTCACACCTGGGTAGGACGGGTTGTTCTTCTGTAAAACAGCAGCTCCCTCTCCTGCATATATTCTGACAACAGCAATTAGAAACATAGCAGCACACCAGGGAACTGCTAAATATAGAATGGCCTGAAGGGATGAGCTTATGTTTCCTGGATTTTTTTGTTGTGATTCCCCATCCCTACCTGCCTTATGGATGGTGCAGGAGAATTTAAAGGTCAGGTAAGCAAACTAGCTGAGAAAGAGGAAAAGGGATCCCTACCTCTGCCGCTGTGGCATAAAGAATAGGCGTAAGGAAATTCCATAGGGAAATAAAGGACCATTAACTCAAAATGAGTTTTTGCCAGCCTGTGGTGGATAAAGCTTCTGCCAGTTCTGGGATGAGGAGGAAGCAATGCTGAACTAAGGGACTGTGGGGGCTTGAGCATGGTGGGTCGTTGGTCCTGCACTGGAGCTCAGAGAAGGGAAGTTTTGCTGAGGCCCAGCCCTGTCCTGGCTGGGCTCACAGTGCTCTGGGACATCATAGCTCCTGGGCAAGAAATCCTGCATTTGGGAAATTGTTTCCCTTTAGGAAATGCACAAAGAGCAAGAGCCTCGATTCCTGAATGTCTTAATTCAGGATGAGTTGTTGTCATTGCTTCAATAACACAAATTTTGCTCATGCATAATATATTATTTATTTAATGAAGGCTGAATGAAAGAGCTCCCTCACTCCCTCTCTGTGGTGTGCAAATGTCTAGGGAGGGTTTGGTGCTTGCTTCAACAGCTCATGCTCCTAAAGACTTGACATCTTGTTTATATTACCTAAATAGATACATGCTATTTCCGGGAGCTGGTGTTGGGCTTTTATGGCAGTCTTCATACACAGTTTTGTTTTTAGCGTAGGAGAGGTCACAGCATTTTGCCGACTCAAAATGCCTGACACTGACAAGAGGAAGCAAATTTCATTAAATAAAAAAGGGGTCAGCACTGCACAGGCTGATTATTTATAAATAGTGCTGCCGGTTGCTACCTGATGGTTTATTGAACTTAATGAAACTCCTGTAGCCAAATGTGTATTTTAAGAAGGGGTTTGACCTTGGGCATCTCTCCTGCTGAGGGGATGCTGTCTGCTGTGTCAGTGGTTCGAAATCAATAACCTCCAGCGCTGTCCTGTTGAGAGCTCTTATACTTAGGGTGATATTGTAAAATGTGACAATATTCTGCTGACGAATGACTTGATACCGATATCTCTGTGGGGAAGGGTGGGCAGGGTTATGTGGTGACTCTAAAAATGCACTGATAATGAATGAAGAAAAATTCTGCTGGGGATGCCACTTTATCCATTTAGCACTTGGAACTGCTGCCCTTGTGTCAACCTTTACCAATGCTGTCCCTGGGGGTCTGAGCGAGACCTGTTTGCTGTTGTGATTCACAAATTTCATTAGACTTGTTAGGGCTGTGGAATTCATACTTTGCTATTCTCCTGCTCTTAATCATGGTAGCAGGTTGATAGCCCTATATGCAGAAATTATACTTGTCTTGTGCACAAAAATCACTGCCCAAGACTCACTTTAGGGGCTGGCTGGATGTTTTAGGCTGTTGCCTATAAATAGTTTAAGGGTGAACATCAGGAAAGGAGGAGAACTGTCTGATGCAGGAATAAATGGGGATAAACTGGCAGTGGCTGCATCAGTGGTTGTATCAGTTGGAAGAGAATCTCAAGCTACAAAAAGCATCTGCCAGGAAAGGCCAAAGCAAAAAGTTGGAGTTCCTTTTGAGTATGACACTTCATTCACATAAGGGGATGTACACTGGTAGACAGACAGCTGGGTTTGTTGCCTTGAAAAGGGCTTTTTTAAATATTTAAGGCTCCAGACTAATTGAGATGCTGCACATAGAGGAGCTTCCGTGCACAGCATCAGTTTAAGGTTGTTGGCACCACTTATGGACTAGGCTGAGTTTGGATTTTCTGGGTTCCTGGGTTTGGAACTGGGGTGTAGATAGATGCTGAGGTAGTCTATAAACTTAATATGAAATATTTTGACAAATCTACTTGTGCCAAACCTAACTTGTGTTGGAAGATGTGTAGCCTTTCACAAGGATAATGCTGTAATGCTGTTGCTTCCCTGTAAACATCCTTGTCATGGCTCCAAACCTCTGGCTGTGGAAACACTCCTGTGTCTCTTGCTTGATGCAGGCTGACAGGAAGAGAAGCAATAAATGCAAGTGTACACATAGATGTGTAATTGCAGTTTTCCAAAATAACTTTTTTAATAACATCTTTTAAATACTTTATGTATTAAAGAGCTCAGCGGGTCTCTTCTTAATATGCAGTGTGATTAATTCAAATGAGAAAAAACAGTCATGCAGACAGGCTTTTCAGCTAATGAACAGGATGCATAAAATATGCTCTGCCTCACTAAGGTATTATTGTCATCTGACATTTTTGGAAACTCCCATGGAATTTATTTTGCATTAGCTTGTGGTGGTGCTGATGGAGGGGGTGATTTATTGCCTCTTTGTCTTGAGACTTGAGCTAATCCTCTGTGCAGATTTTTGGAAGTTTCTTTTGCACAGTTTTGAGTTAGGCACATTATTAAGAGAATTGCACACAGGAAAGGTTATCCCCGCAGCACAGGTAGAAGAGCCACATCTCTGTGGTTAAGGCAGTAGACCTGTAAGTCCCATTTTTTTGTGCTAGTAAGTCTTAGAAGATTGTACATTAGCTGTGTAATGTTTTTTAAATATGTCGTGGGCCTTGACAAAGAGGGCTGGCTGCCTAACCTGAGTGGATCTCAATGAGGCTTTCTAGATGGGAAGTGATAGGGACTTTCTGATGATCAATAGCTACCTTCTGGTAGAGGCTGGGAGTGTCTCCGAACAGAGCCATCCCAGAACACTGCCTGTTTGTGAAATGCTGTGTGCTTTGGTCTTTCAAAGCAAAATGTTCCTGAATGAAGGGGATTCAAGCCTCCTTAACATGTGCTTTAAGTAATCTCTTGGCAAATATGGTTCTAGCCTGGACTTGGGTATGGGGTCAGAACCAGTGTCCCTTCATCTGTTTCAGACATTTGATACAAGTAAGTGCATTGCTGTGCTGAAAATAACAGTTTGCAGGCTATACTTGACATATATAAAAACCCAACTTCCTCCCCAGCCTGAACAATAAATATTTTTGGGAAAAAAACTTGGAAGGAAATCCCCTTAGTAAAGCCTAGTTGATGGTTTTCTTCAATGAGCTTTGATGTTGTTTGAATGTGTGTCTGTCCTGGACCATGTGGAGACCACCTCCTGGTATTCTCTACCTGAAATACCAGTAAACTCATTTAGCAGGGAGTCCTTCATTTCCTGTGCTCAATCAAAAAGCAGATTTTGCTCTCTAGCTTCTAAAGTCGTCTTATTACGGAAGAGATTTTCTATCCTGAAAGAAAACAGGCAGAAGAAAACAGAAGAGGAGTTGCTAAAGAGATAAATGACAGACTCAGCCTTAAGCCCTGAACTTGCAATTTATTTGCAGAAAATGTTCAGGGAGTGCAAAGACAGGACATCTGTTTCATGTTATTCCCAAAGCAACCTGCTTATTCAGCTGCAGACATCCCCACCTGCTCCTCTAATGAGCTCGGCTCTCACAATATTCCATGTTCCTTACTTTGAACCTGGGCAGCGCTGTCTGAAGCAGGGGAGCACTTCCTAAAATTCAGCATAGAGAGAACCCTCTGCATATGTGCTGCTGGAGTCTCTCTGACTCCCACACTCTTGGAGCTGTGATGGCTAAATTAGGCATTAGTGTACATGCTCCTAATGTAGGATGTTGTGTGTGAAACTAGAGCAGTTTTGGGGCTGGTGAGGGCTTTGGGCTCTAGCCTTGAAGACAGAATTTTTCGGTGTGATCCTTTTCTAATGTGCTGTTGGCATTTGACATTTACCATTGACTGCTTACGCAAACTAAGAGGTAGCAGAAAGACACTGATTTCTAATTTTTTTCCCCTCCCTGTACTTTAATTTTACAAAGTAAATATCAGAAAGAACTGCTTTGCAGGTGCTTTTTAGCACAGTGAGCATAATGCTTGGGGAATGCAGCTGAAATCCTTGGCCAAGGCTGCAGAGTCACTGTGTTTCAAAATGCATATGACTTTGGTGGAAGCTCTGGACTAGTGCTCCCAGCCTGCAGAGGTGCCCGCAGCAGTGGGAAAAGTGCTCCAAAATGGTGCAGTCATCTGCTCAGGCAACCTTCTTTGGGAGGAAGGGAATGCCCTTGAAACTTTACAGAAGTGGCAGATCCTGGTCCGAGTGCCTCGCTCTGAAGGTGTCTGTGGCAGTCAGGTGCCTGCCCTCCTTTGGAGGCTGGGGATTGAAAGCGGTGTTCAGTTGTACCTGAACATTCTGAGCCAACTTCTCGTGACCTGTAGGGAGCAGAGTAAATGGGGCAGCAGGCGAGACAAAGAATGGCTTTTGTAAACTCCCGGGGAACGATTCCTTCTTGGGCAGAAGCACCCCTGGGAGCCTTGCTGTGTGTCCTTCCTTATACTGTGCTATTTTTTGCTCTCCCTACAGTCAGATACACAGTCAGACACAGATCCCCTCATTTGAGAAGGACCTTTGGTGTCTGTCTCATGCTAAACATTGTCATTAATGAGGCATTTACTTGGTGTGATGCCTCTTTGCCTTTTATCAGCCGCTGTTTCCCTGGGCTAGTCTTTGCAGGAGAGGATAGGTCTCTGATGGATTCCCAGAGGGGCTCAGGGCAGGCTCCATTAGGATGGGGGCAACAGCTAAGGAAAAGGAGTGAAAAACTGCCTTGTGCTGGCACCTCCCAGTAAATATTCTCAAATAATTTAAAGAACAACATGATATATTCAGTGTACCAAGCCTTCCAGCTGCCTTTCCAGCAGCAAATGATGTGTTCTGCCCCAAAAGCCATAGGCTATGGTTATGTGTTGGGAGCAGTGGGCAGCCCCAGCCCGAAGCCAGGAGGCTCTGGAGCATGTGGCTGGATTCAGGCACAGGGTGAGGCAGCCCAGTGGAGTTGAGGGAGCCACTTTGCTATCATATGTACAATTTGGTAGTGTAAAGGTGAGTTAGGTATGAGCTGGGAGATGGGGTGGGAGTATCCAACAGTGATGGTGTTGTCTGTAGTCATGGACCAGAAAGAGAATTTCTGGAATTGTGAAAATGGCTGCTCAGTGCCATCCCAAATACCCCTGCCTATGAAGGAGACAGATTTATTCTCCCGATCAAATAATCTTCCCGGTTTTGTCATCCTGAGCAAAGACTCTTATTCTTTGTTGGTTTTTCATTTCCCACTAATTTTTCAGAGGATCAGAGTAAATATCAACAGTGCTTTTTGGTGCCAGCAGAATCCTGGATGTGAGACTGGGATGTGCTGTGGTGGCAAACAATCCTGGCCTGGAGGCACTGGAGCTACTTTAGCAGCTCTTCTTGTACCTCTGTTCCGCATGCCAGGAGCTCTGTGTCACACTAGTGACCCCCTGCCACGTGCCAAAAGCAAGTGGCAGTGAGACCTTGAGTTACATGATCATCTCTGATGTGAAATCCGACAGCTCTGGCAGGGAGTAGATGATTTTCAGAAAGCTTCTGCAACAGTGCTGGGCTGAAGGAGTCTGTGGGATTCTCTATAACAGGAAATTTTGTGTCTGCATGTTGGACCTGACTGGATGAAACTCTGTAGCAGTGGCAGATTGAAGGATGTGTGAAAAATATATGATCTGAAAAAAGCAACTAAAAATTGCACATAATGAAAGGGGATCTGCAAGTAAGTGTTTCAGTACAGTGCACCAAGAGAATCATCTTTATCATAGTGGTGATAGTCGGGTCCTCTCTGCTGCTGTCTCCCAGGAGCAGCAGGTCCAATAACAGAGCTATGACTTTCTCTGTTGGAGTGAGCAGGAGCAAATCACCTCATTCTCTACAAGAAAAAAAATTGGCAGTGGTGTTTGCCTGTTGCACAGAGCCCAGCACTTGGATTCTCTAAATGCAGTGTTTCCATTTGTAAAAAACCATCTCATGGTAATTAGTTTTATTGGGTTTGGCCAACTGCCAGGTAAAAAGCTGGATAACATAGTATTGGCATGGTGCTCCACAGGTCCAGACATGCTCCATTTCCAGTAGCTTTTGGAGTCTTTAGTGACCTGTATTGCACAATTATTGCATATCCTGAGTCAGTGGAGGCAGCAGAGTACATAGCTAAGTGCCTTTTGCAATGCCCAGTATTAAAATTTATGGTATTTAAGTTGCTATATGGGTAGAATCAAGTATAATGATTTTCTCTTTGTAAATGGGGCAGATTTTTCCTGTTATTGGCAGTTAGGCTTGCTGGGGCAGAAAAATAGATGAGAACATGGAATTACAACAGGTTGTAAACTCACTTTAGCACCAACTATATATAATTATACTTAAGAAATGACAATAATAGCTGGAAACTATGGCATGACAGAAAAAATGTGAATCTTCCCTGGAAGAATGCCTTTGCTGTTTGTAGCCAATTTCACATGCTTAGTAACTTAATTCTACATTGATTCCTGTAAATGCTACTGTAGCTCACAAGGTGGCATTTAGCACATTGAACAGAGTAAGGAGGGGTAGTGGCCCCTCAGAGGGCACTCAGGGCTCTGATAACTCTTCAGTGGGACCATGAGAAGTGGGAAGCTATTATAACAAAATTCTGCACACCATCAAAACTCTCCCCTTTCTTCCCAGTAAAGGCCAAAGCACAAACACTTGTTTGGAACCTGGGGCTTGGCTTTGACCAGGGGCTGGGACATGCTCTAAGGGGACATCCTTAAGGAAGTGCTGGTCCCTGCTGTGTGTATTGCACCTCTTCCAGAAGTGACCAGACCTTTTCCAGACCCACTACTGTAGTTTTTCCTTCAGTGACTAAAAAATAAAATAAACACAGCAGATGTGACACCCACTGGAGCACAGATCCTCGTGTGGGGTGCACCAATGAAACATTAATAGCAAGCTAACAGAGGTGGATGTGACTGAGGTTTTGTCCTTCCTTCTGAATGATGAAACAGTTTATTCACTCCTAATTTAAAAATTAGAATGAAAAGGGGGCATCTTCAAAAAAAATTCAGTTCACAGTGGCTTAGGAATTTGTTCCCTTGTGTTGCTTGCTAACCTTGGCAGTTAATGTGACGTTAATTCTCATATGTGGCTGCAGGACATCAGAGGATAATAGCTGCAGGTTCACAGCATGTGGGACAGGCCAGTGCCCTGCACCTCAGAGCCAACATCCATCACACACAAACCAGACATGGCAGATGCAAAAGATCAGCTTGTGCCCATTTAACCACAGGACACACTGTAAAATTCTGTCCCGTTTAAAACAATTGATTAACTCTAGTGATATCTTTACCGTTATCTCTACCAGTCAATAGATTTGTCTCCATCTAAGTCTTCCTTTAGGAACAAGAGAGTTCTTGATACCTCAGCAGGCTGTTTGCAGATATCAGTTTTGTTTAAGCACTGTGATAACTGACTGTAAGGGGCTGATTTTATTCCTGTAATATTCATGTTAATAACAATAACTTTTGAGAAACCCATTAAAAGTCTGCTGTGGTAATTTAAAAGAAAGGTCAGACGTACCATTCCCCATTCCATAATGATCAAGTTAGTAACTTTTGATGGATACATTAAATGATGCTGTCATCCTTGGGCAGATCACAGAATCAAATAGACTCCTATTTCATTCAGAGTGTAACACCTGCAATGAAATGGTCTTCTGGCTAAAACAGGTGTTTCCAACAGAGGGAAGGTTTGCTATTTTAAACTGCATCCAGCCAATACTGTGGGTGTCTGCCAATAGACAGCAACCCATAATCTATATATAAATTAAACAAAACCCCTTCGTGACAAGAATATTATTAAAGTTGCAAAGTCAGACACTTGGAGGTGAAGAAATGCCAGCATCAAAGTTTCCTGGGTGACCTCAGTTTGTCCTCTCCTTTGGTCGTGCCCATGCATAAAGATGCAGTTTATAATTATACAGCCAGAAGTTACTCGTTTTTAATGCCATATCCCCATATTCAGCGTCTGAAATGCCCTTGCTCTTGGGGCTGTGCAGTGCTGGGGCCTTGGCTCTGGATTGTTGCTACCTAAAACAAAAAGTGATTTTATGGAACAACACCAGACTTGTGCCCTGGGGGAGAACATGTTGGGCTGCTGCTCCATGGATTCTGCAGGAATTTCAGCACTCTGTTAAAGCCAGAGTTGCCACATTGTGGATGAGGGTGTGAGAATGGGGCTCCACACCTGCACAGCTGCTGTCAGAAATGGGCTTTGCATTCAATGCCGTGAGGAAAAATTATGCTGGAAATCTTTCAGGAGTTTCTCCTGGTGTTCTGTGTCTGGGAGCATATGTGTGTCTGGTGGGCCCTGGTGGGATTTTAAGCTCACTTGAAAATAGCACTTATGCTTTATAAGGCAATGTATTTCCTGGGGAATTTGAAGCATCATTCTGGCAAGAACTAAGAGGACAAGTTTCTCCAGTCATCTGCTCCTGCATTTTAAACTTCTTTCTGCATATTTCTGATCCTAGGTACATAAAAGATTATTTTTTTAAAAAAATTATATCAGGAGTGTGTTGTTATGATTCTTGCACAAACAGTGATATTTGCAATTTTCAGAATGAACTAATTTGGTATGATTTCATACCTCCTTTAACAGACTTAGCAGCACTGCAGCTGCAGTGACTGATGGTGGCTGCAGATCTCACTGGCCACTTCAGCAGCTCCATCCCTCCCTGATGTGCTGCTTTTGTGCCCAAATCCCTGCCAAGGCCTGGAGAGCTCTTGGTGCGGCTGGAAGGAGCTCAGCCTCCACATCTGAGTGTGTGTAAGGGGCCCTGTCTGTCACCTGGGGTACCTCAGCTGCCTTTAACTTGCTCCTGAGCTCTTGGCTGCGTGTTAAGCCTCTGCCAGCAATGCCTTTCATTTCAAAGTAAATGAAACTGGGACTGGTCTATGTAAGTCTGCTGTGCTCCAGCCAGAGCTTCCAGCAGTGTTGAGGGCATGAGATCAGCTATAGATCAAGGCTGTGCTGTGCCCTCAGCTTATCTTTTCTGTCTGAATTGTCTCACTTTTTGTTTTGTGTCCTCTCTTCTCGCTGGTAGATCTGAGGGTTGACTTTGTAACACTCTCCATGCTGTTGGGGCAGGGGGTGTCTCAGCACGTCCTGCTTGTGCAGCACCTGCCTGCCTGTGACACAGGGACCGGTGTCTGCAAGGGCTTTCTGAGCTCTGTGAAATCATAGTACAATACAGATATTGAAACATGAGAGGAGAACTCAGGCACAGAAAATGAACAGAAAATCAGCTTTTCTGTATTAACTCATCATCTGCTGTGACTCTCACAGTGTGTGCACAGTTGTCTCTTGTTTTGAATTTATTTATTGTATTGTCAACAAAAGGCAAAAAGCCCTCCATTTTATTCAGCGTGGTTTTTTTGATACAGGTGTTAGGGATGATAGATCAGGTTTAAATTTCTAGAACAAATGTGTACATTTACACATGAAAAGTTCAATTGTTTTCTTTTTAAATAGAAGTTTTTGTTTAATACTTGAGTTTACTCTTGCTTCAGAGGGCAAAGGAAATCCTGGTATAGAGCCAGAGACAGGGAGTCATAACAGAAGTTAAACTGAAATTAGACATGAAAGATTTATTTTTTTTTAATCTTTTGTCTCTGGAGCCTGAAAGAATGGTGCCTCTTTAGTGAAGGCATCACGAAAAAGGAAGTTCAGCCTCATTGGAGAATGTTTTATTCCTCTGAGACAGAAGGGAAAGTCTGAGCAGAAATATTTTTAAGAGTGTCAGTCTGTCTCTCTGATCAGACTGTGCAAACCCACCACTCCTAGTTTGATTTGGGGGTTACTCTGCAGTTGTAAGCATCTGGCAACAGCTGGCCCGAATACCAGCAGAGACTTCATCAAACCCCTTGAAGACATAAGGAAAAATAGAAATTTATTTACAAGTTTACTCATTGAGTAGTCCACATACAATAAATTTAGCAAGGTTGCATCCAGGCATAAGATGTTTGCAGAAACTTTGAATTTTTGAAGTTTGCAGAAATGGAGCAAAAATGCGAGGGTTTGCAGATCAAAGTGAGTGGCATTCACCTCCCAGGGCAGGTTCGGGGTCTGCTCTCTCTGGAGGTTTTCCTCAGCTTTTAGTGGTTCTGTGTGAATTATCCTTCAAATGTGTTTCTGTAAAGGAAATATCATTCCCAGAGGCAGGATCAAGCTGCTAAAGGTTGTTCAAAGAAAAAATAGCACCGGTTTTATTTACAGAGACAAAACTTAGCCCGTGAGGTCTGTAGCATCAGCCTGCCTTTATCCCTGTGGTAACAGCTGGGAGCAGGGGTGTGAAGGTGGAATGGGAAAGGACTCAGGTGGGTGTTAGAAGAGCTGTGTGTTCACACGGGGTTTGCTGTTACTCCCTTTGGGTTTGCTCACAGGGGGCTGTAATCTTGTAAGCCTCTATTTCAAACAGGAATCTAAAATATGGAAGGACATGCCTAAATTGCACAGATCTGAAAACTCATGTGGAGCTTTGCTTCTCCAAACTCCAGTGTCGTCAAACTCAGCAGAAAAGTGCTATAAATGTGGTGTAAGTGAAAGCCACATCAGACTCGTGGTGTAAAGCCTGTGTTTGAGACAGATGTCTCAAAGACAACGAATGTATGCAAGTCACACTTGCAGCTAAGGAACATCCTCATATCCTTGTAGGGAAGTTTATCACCTTCCCAAGCTCATAATGTTGATTTTTTTTTTCCCCGGGCTTGAGCTGGTGACTGAAGCTCATGTGCTTGCAGAGGACCAGCTTGCTGTCATTTCGTTGGCATTCTGGTTTGCCACTTGCAATTAAATCTAGATGCAGCTACGTGCCTTCCCCAAAAGACAAGAACCTGCTTGCAATAAGCTTCCTGGTGACAGGGATCCAACTTCCCACTGTGCTCACTTTGTCTGACCTTTGGAGCACCGAAGGTTGTGATGCACCAGCCTGCAGGGACCTGCACGATGTCTCTTAATTGTGCTCTGTAATCAGCGGCTCGTTTGCAACCCTCTGCAATGACACAGCTTTGTCCTCCAGCTGAGGGCACCACGGGAGGCCACTCTGCAGGCAAAGGCACGAAGGAAGATCAAGTACTGCCGGCAGCTCTGCTTCGATGCTGGGAGGCTCCTTGTTGCTGTGAGAGGGACTTCAGCGTCTGTTTTATGGTGTATTGATTGGTAAAGGAAGCATAAAATACTGCCTAAACCCAGATTCTCTTGGGAACCTTCCATTACCCAAGGCAAAACAGGACCCGAAGGGCTGGGGTTCTAAAAAGCATTAATTCCCCTATAAAGATGTGTGTGTGACCTTGGATTAATCCAAAGTTAGGAGAAATAGCTCCCACTCGGTGTCTCACAGGAGTTTGCAGGCTCGCAGAAGGAACCTTTGATACATACCACAATAAATACATACCTCTGCAGGGGTTAAACTGGGTGAAGCAGGGGAAACCTTCATTGCATCACCAGGGGTGAAGGAGCTGCAAAATCGTTCCACTTTTCCAGAAAAAGGAAGAGTGAAGGACCTGTATTTTGGCTTTGCTTTGGATTAGTAAAAGTCTTTGTATAAGCTCTGTATAGAAATGGGGGCACTTAAGAGTTTTTGCAAGAACACCTTTCACCCGAGCAGCAGTAAAAATGCACTATTGAAGAAATGGAGACCACTGGTCCAAGAGAGATGTGACTTTGCTTCTTCAAGGTGTCCGTGGTTCAGGTGCTCCTCTGCCTGGGGAGCTAAAAGTGCAAGGGCAGAAGTGGCAAAATAACCCCACCACTGAACTGAATTGGCATGTGCTCAGAAATTGGTTGAACAAGGCACTCCGGTGATCATGATATCACATTTTGGAAAGGCTGAAGTGGATAAGCTTAGTCCTGAAGCTGCTTCAGCCTTGTGGAGGATGTGAGCCTACAGTCTAGGATGGCTCTCTGAGTCCCTCCTGGAATATTTACCTTCCAGAATCCTTTCTGGAGCATTAGGCTTTCTCATGTAAAACCATAATTCCCTGCTTTGATGGATTCTCATGAAATATAATTTGCATAAATGGAACTGCTGCAGCCCTGTCTGGATTGAAACATACAATGTTTTAGGATGGAAAGAAATGGTTGTGTTTTTCTTCAAGGCAAAATTTCTTCTATTCTTGACAGCTTTTGGAAAAAAAAAAGGTGGTGTATGTGGAGTGAAAATCTTTGATAGGAAAGTGAAATAGTGAATAAAAATGAATTATAGCTCAGTTGTTTCACTTTTTAAAGGTGAGGTCTTAAATTTCTAAAGTGGCCATCCAGATGCTAAAGGCATAACTTTTACAATTTATTACAGCACATTTTCTCCTTTACGTCCTATAAAACACTATAGATGTTCTTGACCATACACCTCTGTCAGAGCAGGTGATATGTAGCTGAAATGTATTCATTCCCTCCAGCCAGGGGACCACAGGTTTGTGTTTGCTTTAGCCTGTTTTACTGGTCCCTGTGATGAGCAGAAGTTGGAATAAGCTTTAAAAACCTGATGGGTAGTGATGCCAAAGCAGCAAAATGTTACAAAGATCTTATAATCCGTGCTTTCCTGCACGGACTGGGCTCTAAAGCAGGCCTGGCCTCCTGTGGGTTGTGCTTGACCAGGAAAGCAGATCTATGCTGCAAATGCAGTTTTTGTACTTTTTATCCTTTACTGTGGGGGGAAACTGCATCTTGGTGTTGTAGAGGGTGAACCTTAGAATCACCATAAGGACAAATGCAAATAAAGGAGAGTCATGAGCTGGTTCTCTGCCTGGGAGGAAAGAGGAGGGTGAGCTGAGAAACCAGACTGAGAAGTGACTGCTCCTTCTCACACCATGACTCCAAACCCTGGGGTTTCAAGCCAGGGACAGTATTTCTCCTAGGAGTAATTCAAGCCGCAGCTGATAGGCACTGGAGCTTGGCTGGATACCCCAGGCCTGTCTGTTGTGTGCTGCAGAGCAGGTGAGATCCGCATGAGGTACAGATTTCAGAGTCAGGATGTTTGCAGCCCAGGCAGGGTTTGGCAGCTGCGCGCCTGTTTGTTGTACACATGGTGCAGAGTGGGCCAGATTATGAGAAGGAGGTGATTCTGTGCATGTCCTGGTCAAAGCAGAAGTATCTTGCTGTGCTTCTGTAGTAACCAGCATTTTTAATGATCTGTGTTACAGGTATGGCCTTACATTTCAAGGGAATCAAATAAATCTGACTTTATTGCCTTCAAAGTGCTGCGAGAAAGTCAGAGCTCAGCACAGGCTGCACAGGGAGATCGGTGGTAGCACAGGCACCTGAGAAACTTTTTACAAACTCAGAGCTTTTACACATTGATAAATCAGTAATTTCTTACCTACCATAAGGGAAAGTAGTGTAATATAGAAATACTGATGTTCAATTTACATTTAAGCATATGCATATTATATGTATGTTTAACGTTTGTATTTATTAACCATACATTCTTCTTTATGTTAAATACTTTTAACATACAGTGAATACATCATATAGCCAATATAATAAATATTTTTTTTCTTACAATAAAATATTGGCTATATTTAGTTTACTTAAACATATAGTGAATGCATCATACAGCCAACATAATACATATATAATATTTTTTCTTACAATAAAATATTGGCTATATTTTGTTTACTATACTTTAGCCTATTAATATGAGTTTTAATGAAGCCTAGTAAAAATGTTGTCTTTTGTAACAGTTCAGTAGAGAAGTAGGGCAGGTTCCAGCAGTAAATGCATTTAATCTCTTTAGGGAAAAGGAAAAAAAAAAAGGTGCTTTATGCGTTCTAGTGGTGAACGTTCAGGACAACATCTTCTGGGAAGATCTAATGTTGGGTTGGAAATTGGACAATGACATTGTTCCTAAATGAAGTGATCCTGCGTATATGGGCTTAACTGGATGTGAGGCTGATTTATAGTGGGCTACTTCCATACATCAAATTGAATGTATAGACATTTTCATCAGCGTGGGGTATTTCTAGAGTGTATCTGGGACAAGGTAACTAACAGGCAAAAAAAGGGAGGTTTCCCAAATTGTCAGTGTTTTTACTGGTGTAAATATGAACAGCTCTGCCAAGACATTATGGTAGATGGCCCACATCTAAAGACCTTTCAGTGTAATGGGGATTTTTCCATTGCTTTCTCTGGCATTTGATTCAGGGTCCCTTTCCCTGGAATTTGGCTGAGAAGCCTCAACAAAGCTGTACAAAAGTTTGTTTATTTCCATTGCTGCTTAAGCAAACCAACATGACATGGAGTATAACGTGGTTCTAGAGGTTTAGTTGGGTTAAACTGTATTTTTTTTGTGTGCTCACAGGCTGCTCCCTTGTAGCCTGTGGGTATCTGCCACAGGACTTATTTATTGCTCGTCTGGAAATCAGGAGCTGGGTGGCTACATTTGTCCTTTTTCTGTCAGACTGCTCTGGGTGGCTTGGGTTAGCAGTGGCTTCAGACACACTCTCAACTACCTCCAACTCCACCTAACTAATACACCTGATCTTAAATGGGGAATTTTTGTAGTGTGAATTAATATAGGAGCACATTTGGAAGGCTCTGAAGAAAGCCTTGGTTGTGTTCATTTTTGTTATGCCTGCAATCTTTGCAGAGATGTAACACCCAGTCAAATGATGTGGGATCACTTCTGAAAAACTCTGTTCTAGCATCTTCTATACAAATCCTTTTTCTGTATCAGGTCAGAGCACAAATGCTACAGAGAATGTGATTTATTGGTAAAATAGTGATTTTGCTGAGAAAAGTTCAACAAAAAAATGACAAAACATCTCTCCCATCTGTCTCCCAAGAAGTGCAAACTTCATCTTGAGATACTGTTTTTTGTTTCCATGCTTGGAGACAACAGAGAGCCTGATTCCTTCTCCTGAGAAGAGTAATAGATTTTCTTCTTTTAGACTGGGTATGGTATTTGAAATGCTCTTGGGGTGCTTGCCTTCACTTATCTTCTGTTTCTTATCTCTTGAGCCTGCCAGTAAGTCACTGGAAGGGTTTTTTTTTTGTGTTGTGAAGGGATTTTTTCATTCCTTTCCATGTTATATGATGTCTTTATCGTTTATATTCAGGGGAATAACAGGGCTTTCTAAGAGCACAAGGCCATGTTGCTTGGGAATCTCAGCTCTGCACACATTTGCCACACCTTTGATTTGTAGGTACAGAGTTTTAAACCTATTTTAGGGTGTTTCTTTTGCCGTAAGTGCAGAATGGCTGTCACCATGAAACCCAGCTCTTGTGCTAGGGTTTGTGGAAACATGAGCCAAGAATAAATATCTTTTACTGCTTGTGGGTAGGGCTCTGTTCCAGTTTTGTGTGCTGTGCTCTGATCAAACTGCTGAAGGCAGCCTGTGTGAGAGTGTAGATGTACTGACACCCTGCCTAAATTAACATGTCCTCACTATTTCTGGGGTCTGAGAGTTTTTTGGGTAAATATTGTGCTTGTTCGTCATCTACAGTTGGTTTTGGTCAGTTACATCGATGGAGGGATGGATGTTGTCTCCCTGGGGAAGGATCCATGAACCCTCCCTGACTCAGCTGCACTAATTTGCAAAAAGTTCTCCCTCCCTGAGCAAAAGGAGAGTTTCAGACCTGACTCTTCCAGAACCACAGTAAAGAGAGTCCAGATGGATGGGAGGACTGGGATAAAACCTGGCTCACAGCCTGGGATAACTGGAGGATATAGCCAAAATGTCCTTCTCTGGCTCTTCTGACACTCTCCTGGGCCTTCCTGCTCCCTCCTCTTGCAAAAATCCACATTGTCCTTTCTTGTCTTTCCTTTCCAACTCTTTATTGCTTTAGTAATACCAAAAGGATCTCCTGCCTGAGCTGCCAGACAGGCAGCTTGTAATAACAGAGGCACAAAACCAGCATAAGAGATTTCCTGGTTTGAGTAGGATTTGTGTGCAGGAAATCTCCTGAACCCCATGTGAGTGCAGAGGAACGTTGCAGCCCTGCAGCCCAGCACAGACACAGAGCTAAAACCCCCAACCACCCCAGCTCCCCCCACAAGAAAAGGGTAAAAGCATCAGTCAATGTCTCCAGCACCTGTTTCACTGAAGGCAGCAGCTTTTGGGTGAACGCTCAGCCTCTTCACTCTCTGTGAGCCCTGGCTGCCATGCAGGGCAGCAGCCAACGTTGGGACCAAGGTTCCCTGACTTGCACCCTCTGGAAGTTTGTTTGTCCGTTGCGTTCATCTGATGAGCTGGGTGTGGTGATGAGCAGGGGATCTGTGGATATTGCACTGTGAAGGGAAGCGAGTCCAGGAGGTGCTTTGGGAGAGGCTGAGGGATGTCTTCCATGGCCTTTCCAAACCAGAGTGCTCCGGAGCTGTACCCGAGCTTATGAGCACTGAACCCTCTTAATTCCAAGAGGCTGCTCGATGGCCACTCAGGAGATAAGGGAAGATTAAATAGAAGAGCATAAGTGCTTGAAGATGAATCCTTAATATCTGTGATGAAAAGGAGGCTGGATTAAGTGAGAGTTGCACCTCTGTGAGCTTCATTTCAGAGCAGGGATAGCTGATTTCACCCCAGCTGCCACTGGAAATCAGCTGGTGCAGGCTGGAGAGAAGTTCAAGCCATTCTGGCATTAAGCTAAAATCTTTTCTGGAGGTCTACACTTTTAAAAAACTAAGGGACTGAGAGGAATATTGATTGAGACTCTCAGGATCTGGTGGCAAAAGGATTGTTTAAATGGTGGCATGAGTTTTGTAAACATGCAAGGAATGAAAATGATGAATCAGAGGAATGCTCTGGTAAAGAACAGCCTTTGTTAAAAGAAGATACTCCTTCCTCTAGAAAGCATCTTACAGAGAGCTAAAGAGAAATTATGAAGTGTGAACAATAGTCCTGATTCTTCTATTGCACTTAGAAAAATAAGGAGAGGCCTTGCCGAAATACACAGGCTCCTACAGTTGGCAGGAAGGGCAACCCTGGACGGGAGGATTCTCTCTTTCTCTGGGCTGGACTCCATCTTGTCTCCAGGCTTGTCCATAGGGATTTCACCTCCAGAAGGAATGCTGTGGGGATGGCTGCATGCCAGTGGCTGCTACTGCAGTGGTGGGAGGGTTTATAAGAAAACCAAGAGGATAGCTGGGGTTTTGTCCTCTTGGAAGGTCCTCACAGGAACAAGAAAGTAAATGTACAGGAGCTCTTGACTTGTGCTGCAGCTGCCCCAGGGTGTTTAAGCTGAAGTTGGGTGCCCTGGCTGTCCCGGAAGGCAGCAGATAATCCATGTATGAGGGAAGGGCACAAAAATGGCTCTTTCAAGAGTTCCCATAAGTAAAACTAAATTTTGAACAAAGAGGTGGCTTCTTCTCTCCCCCCCTTCATTTGCTATTTATTAAATGGGATCTGACCTTGACTTCGCCTGTTTTGCACTGCTGTAGCTGATGAGCACTCGTGCCTTTGACCAAAAGCTTTACTGGCAGATCTGCCACTACAGCGAGTCTGGTGGAGCTTTGCCCATGTCTTGACTGCCATACTTGAGCCTGTCTCTTAAAGGTGACCTGGGGAGAGATTTAAAAGAATGTTTTGGTGTGGCCCTTTCCAGCAAAAGGATTTTGTGTTGCTCCTGGGAAGCCACTTGCCTTGATGAAGCTTTGGCAGGAAAGAGGAACTGCAGCTCACAAGTTTTAAAGGACTAATCTTGATGTATTTGTTTCTGGTGTCATTGTTGGAGCTCAACCATTTTAGGGCGAGCAAAATTTTTTACTTTTTTTTCACCTCAGTCTGGATTTTGTCATTCTCTGAGAGCTCTGAGGTTGTAGAAACCGTCTGAAATGTGCCTGTAGCCATCACTTTGGGGCCTGTTTCAATAAACACTCGTGCCTGAGCTGGTGTCAGTGCCCTTTCCCTGGCATTGCCTTCCCTGCAATCCTCACTGAGGTGCCACAGATAGGAGCACTGAGCAGAACCTTGGCTTTGTTTGTGCTGATTTCCTTGCATTGTGGTGCTTTAGGCCTGGCAGCAACTGGCACATTATCAACCATTGGAAGCCAGGAGATTCCAAAGGGAAGGTCAGTGACCGGGCACAATCCACCTGAGGGAGATTCAGTTGATTGCACCACACTGTGCAGGCTTCCCACAGGTTTCCAGACCATTAAATGTGTTAAGATGACATCAATGATCTAAACCCACAAGAGCCAGGGATTTTGGACTTTGGGATGAAGCTCAGGTTTCTAAAATTCGTGTCTGTGCCTCAGTAGCACTGTTGCTCCTCCATAGGGAGTTCCTGGGGAAGTTTGTTGGGAGCTGGAGCAGTTGGCCCAGCCCAATGCTGGTGATGGACTCTGTGCTGAACCAAGAGTTGTCTTTGATGTCTCTCACTGGTTGCTATTGCGACTGCTGTTGCTGTCAGGGAGAAATGTAGTGCAGTGAGATGAAGACACTGATCTGATTATGGTGACAGACTATGAAAATAAACCTTTCTCTAAGAGCAGAGTTTTGACAGTTGACTTTTTTTTTAAAGCCCATTCACAAAGCTTGGGATATTATACTTTATTTTCTTAATGTTCAGAGTGAAAAGTTGCATGCATTAGACACATATGGATATGTAAAATTAAATGCATTAAGAAAACAAGAAATAATTTTGAGCCAAATGTATACTTCTTAAAAACTTGTGGAATTTCTGTCTGTTTTAGGTTTGCCTGAGATGGAGTTAATTTTCCCCCCAGTGCTGAGCTTTGTCTTGGTAGCTAAAGGGTGTTGGTAAGACCCCAGTGGTCTGAGCAGTGCCAGCACAGCATCAGGGTTGTCTCCCCAGCATTCCCCCTTACCAGCAGCCTGGAGGTGGGCAAGAGCTTGGGACACAGCCAGGACAACTGACCCAAACTGCCCAAAAGGATATCCCACTCCATGTGACATCAGCAGCAAAAGCCGTGAGGGAGGAGGAGAAGGGGAGGCATTCATTATTATGTTGTTTGTCCTCTGGAGCAATCCCTATGCATCCTGAGGTCCTGCAGCCCAGGAAGCAGCTTGACATTGCCTGCTGATGGAAAGTAGAGAATAAATGTTTTGTTTTCGTTTGCTTCTGTAAAAGGCCTTTCTCTTGGTCCACAAGACTTCTCCCATCTGATTTTCTCCCTACCCTGTCCTGCTGGGAGGAGTGATAGAGCAGCCCATGGGGACCTGGCCTCCAAGCATGGTCACCCCACCACATCAAGGGACTTCTCCCTTTATCCTGACACTGGGATTAGCTTTGCAAAGGCAGCTGAACGACCTGAGCCGGGAGTAACGGAGCCTGATTGCTCATGGATTTGTACCTCATAATTGATTGGGCTTTGGCAAAGCCTTTCCTGCAGGACAGAAATTAGTAGGGCAAGAGCTTTTTAAGAAAGTCAGCTTGCAGTCACTAAAGAAAGGAAAAATTACTAATTATATATGCAATCAGTTCTGCTGGTGAGACAGTGATGAGCTTCCTACAGAATTGTCTGTGGAAATCTCTTTGTCTTTTTTTGGAAACAAAAAACTCTTGGAGAATACTTTGGGGAAAAAAGGTCATGACATTTGAGAGGGGAAAAAAGAAAAACACAGTACAGTGATTTCTTTTTTTTTTCCCCACAAACCTCAAATCTGCAGTGCCTGGGCTCCATACTTCTGTCAGCAATTTTCTTTCCCCTCCTATTTTTGCAAGAGAGTTTTAATACAAATTTTGTCATGACTTGTGAGGCACAGGAGTTGCCTTGATTTCCCCCAGCCTGTACTGTACCTGTCCCCTGCCCTTCTGGCACAGCCCCTCTCTGTGTTGTCCCTTGAATAATGTGATGAATAATGAGCATTTGTCAGGGATGTAGCATTGGCTGGTGGGAATGGGTTGGGTTTGGTTGGCTCCTGCCAGCAAATACAGAGCCATCAGCTGGGACAGCCACGGAATTCCCTAGTGAGGTGTCAGGTGTGATAAACTGCACCCTGATCTAGGAAGATTATGTGTAGAGAGGCCATTATGCGACAGAAAATAAAGAGCATTTATTTGTATTCATATTTAATAATGAACCATAAACTGCATCAAATCAAACACGGATTCCCTGTTGAATAGTGTTAAACCAAAGGTGACTTATAAATAGTTTTATCTCCTTCTTTGTGTGCTATAGGGTGCTGTTTAAGATGGAGAGCAAAGGAAATTTCTGTGTTATTGCACCAACTGGCTAAATAACATTTGCACTAACAAAAGTTGTGCATGTTTACTGGAATGTGGGCATCGGACAGGTCTGTTTGCCTCTGTCCTTCCTGTTATATGGGTTGTTAAACTGTCAGACACACTTCTATCAGCAGTTGCATGTTTATAGTGAAGGTGCCATGGAGGGACTGGTTGGATTACCCCAAGGGGGTCCCTACACACCCCACCTTGGAGTACCCGACATGTACTGAAGGAAGCAGGGATTTTCCCACAAATTTCTGTGGCTTTGGATCATCCTCTGCTCCTGTTCTCTCACCATTTGCTCTGCCATGACTCTTGCTGTCATCAGCAAGCTTCCAGGATTTGGGCACTGCAAACAGCAGCTACCAGGGCAATGTATGTAAGGGTGGGGAGTCTCTGTAGGTGGCTGTTATTCTCTCCTTGCATAATTTTTTGCCAAGGAAGTGTTCTTTGAAAATAAAACCCAGCTTTCTGCTGGGATCTGTGTCTGTGAAGGGCAGTGGGAAAGGGATGCTGCTTATCCCTGACCTGCTGGATTATATCACTCCTATTTCTTAGCAGAAATGTTCTCCCTTTGCAAGTGAAAAGAGGATGTCTCAAAGAAATCTCTCTGCAGAGCTCTGACCTGCGCTCCCAGTGGAGCTGGGGTTAGCAGCGTTCCTGTCTCCAGCTGTGAGGAGTGCAAATGGGCTCTGCCAAGCCTTCCACATCTCTGCCAATTTTTTCTCACAGTTCAGTTGATTATTTTTAAAGATTTGTTACAGAGCTTTTCTTTTTTAAAGCAAACCACTGCCATGAGCCTTGCATTTAAATGAACGCATGTGCTCAGGTAGATGCAACTAATGCAATAGAAAAGTAAGATTAGAGGTGATTTGGGTAATTTTCCAGTTTGTGAGTGGGCAGAGTCAAGTCCCTCCACACACAATCTGGGAGAGTATCTGAGCTGCTCAGTGCTTTGGGGCACTACATAAAATCCAGGTACATTTTGTACCTGGCTTGTAACCCAGGCAGTGTGGTGGGTTTGGGGAAGTGGTGCTTGTTTTTTTAGCTTCTCTTCTCCCTTGAATGCACTACATTTGCAGTGCCTCTTGCTCTGACAGGCAAATCCATGGCAGTTTGCTGCTTTTATAGCAGCCTTTTTCCTAGGAGAAATATTGGAAATGTGCTGTATCAATAGTATCCAACTCTGTTACCATTGGGAACCACCTTGTTAACAACTGAACAGTTAAATCTTTCCCTTCTGTGGTTGAGAGAGAGATCTTCATTCCTCTCTATTCCTAATTACTCCTCTCCTCAGTACCTGCCACAGGCCAACGTGTAAATGTGATAGGATAAGGAATCAGCTTGGCTTACATATAGAAAAGCTGAAAATCCTGTGTCTGTATGAGACTGGATTTAGTGAGAGCATCCTGGGGAGCTGATGCGCTAAATTTCACATGAACAAAGCATGGCCAGCACTCGTTCAAGGGTCCCTAACCCTCCCTGGCCGTGTCCAATGCCACTTCTGAGGGACTTGCTGGAGTTCAGGAGCAACCACGTCACTGAGGTTCATTACTCTGTTTGACCTGGAGTGCTCTGAACTGTGCCGGGCAAGGCAAAATCTTAGGGATTGGATTTGCACTCAGTAAGGGAAATATTAGAGTTTATATTAAGCAGTAGAGAGTTAAGGTAGAATATACTTTATCATATTTTAAGCCTGTAACATAAACAGTGATGGGTTGTTCTTATCTGAGTGCTTCCAAACAAGGTTTTGATCCCACCTAGCACATTGCTGTTCCAGCTGAGGGCGTAGGAAATCAAAGATAAAATGCCGAGATGAAATGACCTTCCCCTCCTTTCTCCCTATAGATGATTTACATTTAAGCCCAGATGCAAACCTAGATTTCACGGCTGGTTTTCTTAGTGTAGACTAAACCAAAATCTTGGATCCAAAGCTTGTCAGTGTTCAAAGTAAATTATATCATAGTTTATTCTCCTTTCTGGCAGGGTTAGAACGAAATTCTCAGGCAGAGATCAGTGTACAGTGAAGAAAGCTCCATGCTGCTGTTCAGTGGAATGTACACTTATTTATTCAGTTTCTGGAAATCTAGATGAAAGACAGGGAAGACAGAGGGATTGTCCTAACGAAATTGGCAACAATAATTGTAATTAAACCAAAACTGTTTAGGTTTGAAACAAAATCATTTAGAGTTTGACCAAAGCTTGGCATTGTTGGTTCTCTTCCTTTCTGACACTGCAGATGCATTTCTGCTGAACCATGATGTGTTTAGCATTGACTTCCATTAAAAACACATTAAGACTGTGGAAAGATTTTTGTCACAGCAGTGAATCGCTACAAAGAGCTATGTGTGACATCAGGACAAAATGGTTATTTCAATGTTTGAGCAGTGCCAGCACGAGGCACGCAGCCCCTTTGGAAATGGGAAAAGTTGGGGATTGCTACAAGGCTCCTTCATCATCTGTTTACCCACTTGGTGCCGCTGAGGAAAGGATTGTGCTGGGGTGAGGATTTTGCTGCAGCTGGGAATGGAGTTGCTCCCTGGCCAGGGCAAGGAATGGCAGATGGCCATGGCGTGAAAGGAGTCACATAATGAGCTCCCACAGCCTGTATGGGAGTGCTGGTGTGGAATGTGTCCCTAAACCAGAAATGTGCCATCTCTAGTGTTAGGAAAAGTGCTGTCTTTGTTATGTTTCCCTTCCTGCAGAACTCAGGAGAAGTCACAAGAGCTGCCCAGACAAAGGCAGAAATGGGGGTATTTTGAGTGGAAAACCTTTGACTTCAGATTTTATTTCCTCCACTGTTGTTGAGGGCACACAATAAATCTTCCCTAGTTATTTTCACTTGAGGCAATGATGCACCAGAGTGATTTGTTATAGCTTACCCTGGTGCAACAAATATCTTCAATTTACTTTTTTACAAGCCCACTAATTTTCATGGATTTCTAGAACTGTTTATGAACTAAGGAACAGCTGTATGATGGAAAGGGATATAAAATCCCCCAAGCACAGAACCTTCAGAATATCTGCAGTGAACAAGCAGACAGACCAACGCATTTGTATCTGAGGAGTGAGTGAGACCCTTCACAGCTGATCCTTCATCAGCTGCCACTGGTATAGCATTAATGTCTTGGGCCACATCCAAAAGTTTTGTAGGTGACATGGGGTGGCACTTTGCGTCCTCTAGTCCAGATTGGAGATTTTTGCTCCAAGCCCTTTGAGCAAAAAGGAGATGAAATATGGTTTCTTTTTGCTCAGAGGGGCCCAAAGGTCTTGGAGGAAAATCAATTTACTTGACAGACTTGGCAAGGAGAACTCTCAGCTGGTGGCTGGCCTCTCTCCAAGCTCTCCCTGTCCGGGGACAGGCAGGATAATTTAGCAGATCTTGTTGCAGCAGAGTGGGATAACATATTCGTGGATGTCCAAGTGACTGAAGAGCTCAATGCGTAAGCACTGGGGAGAACAAATCTGTTTGGTGCTGGCTCTTGCCTCCTGTGGAGAAAAGGAACGTGTTCAACCCTGTCCTGTGGCAGGCACCAGTCCAAAGTCACTTTGAAAGGGTGAAATGGGAAGCACTGGGATGGTCCACAAATGTCCAAACATTAATTTCTCTCAGAAGTGCCCAGGATTTCCCCTCAGTCCATGGATATACCATGACTAATTTGTTTTATCAACAGCTAGCTGATTTTTCCATTTTTCCTCAGTTTTTTTCTTACTGCTTCAACTTCTTAACCTTCTTATCACCTCTTAACTGAGTGTGTTTTGGGTGATTTTAAATTAAATTTCAACACTAGTCTTTTTCAAGAGGAAGCATTGCTGTTACTTTAGCAGCCTTGCAGACATACAGTTATTACTGCTGTAACACAGCAGTGGAATAATATGACTCTCCTTGAACCCTTCTCTGTGTTTGCTTTTGCTATCACTGTGTGTCTTGGGATTTAAAGATCTCTGGAACCCTTCCCTGTGTGCAGCCCCTGGGAGGAGCCAGTGTGTGCTGGCACAGGTTGCCCTGGTGTGGTGGACAGATGAGTTCTTCAGTTTTCTCCAGTTCCGATTAGGAACTGTGATAGGAAAACCACAAAGGGGAAAAGCGGCTCTTCTCCCTCTCCAACTGCAGCATGTCAGCCCTGCCTTCAGCTCTTCGAACACGTTGTGTTGTCACATCAAAGTGTTGCACGAAGCAAATTTGTTGTATGAATGTGCCTGGTGGTGTTCGCAATGAATCCTGTGGTTTATGTTGTGTTTGCAGGATGGAGGCTGCTTTAAATTCATTACCCTTTCATTAAGTTTGTTCTGTGGGGCTTTCATTCACTGTTGTCTGTGGGACACAAATAAATGAGAATCCTGGAATATCAAAAGAAGGATAACACAAGCAATTAAGCATTTCTTTGTTATGATAAAATCATTTGAAGATATGGGAAGAAAATCACAGAAAGCAAATTATAAGTCCTAAACGTCCAGCCTCATTCTAACCTGCGTTTAGAGGAATCTTGTGGTTGTCCTGCTTGGAAGAGTCAAACACCTGAAAATTCCTGCTGTGAGGGCTCCCTGTTGTGCGGCTCAGCTGCCCCTGGGCTGCACGGGGAGAGCGGGGCAGCTCTTGGGAAGGGTAGTGCAGAGCAGGCTCTGGCATTGCATATTTAAGGGCTGTTGTTGGAGCTCAACCTTTTTAGGGCAAGATCAATTTAGACAAATTCAGGAGTGATTTAGCAGAGCTGATTCTGCCCTGAGGAAGAGAAAGGAGTAACTGACCTGGGAGGATCTTTTCCCACTCTCTTTTCTGTGATACTGTTCCTCTTTCAATCCTCTGGGACCCAAAACTGTGCAGTGTTTTGCATCTCAAAGTCAGCTTGAGAGAAGGTTACGGAATGGAAAACAAGTTCATCCAAGAGTATGGGAGATGAGTTTGCAGAAGGTGTTGAAGTATTATTTGACATCATTAACTTATGCTTTTAATCATACGAAATATACCTGAAAAACTTAATGGCATCCTCTTCCCTGGTAAAAAATGGTGTAAGAACACATAACAAAAATAACTTCGGCTCCTTACACCCCATGTCTGTCACAGGTGCAATGGAGTAACAGATTAACAACTCAACATTTTCTTTAGAGCCTCCCTTCCCTTCCCACAGGCAGCCACGTGTCCCCCTGTCCCTGTATTACACGGAGAGGACAGCCCTTAGCTGCCACCTCTCCGATTCTACCAGAGCTGTGCCAATTAAAGAGACTTTTCTGTATTTATTATGGAAGAGTTACTTACACCCTATGACATTTCTGCTGGCTGCTGTTAAAATCCTCTCCGCTCTAAAGGCAGCAGCTGCATCTCAGAGTGACAAACAAAACTGGTACTGAAGAAAATGTCTCCTGAAGTGTTGAATGTAAAATTGTTTAATGGTAAATAATACAGCCTGCAAAGATATGCTGGGAAAATGGACTAAAAGGAGAAATCAGATTTAATGTACTTCAGGTTTTTGCTCTTTGCAGTTACAGGAATTGATCGTGCACAGTTAGTGAGAAGGGTAAGAACACTCAGGGGAGACAAACACCAACACATCTCAGGAACAGAAAAGACAAAGGCTTCAGAAAAATGTTCTTTCCTTTACTTTCTAGTTGTTGTGCTTATTGTTTGTTGTTGTTTTGGTGTTTATTTTTGTGTGTTTTTTTGTTGTTTTTTTTTTTAAGAAACAATGCATTTCTTTTATCTTCCCCTATTCCTTCTTTTTCATCTTCTTTCTTAAATGTCTCATTAGTTTCTGCTGTGGAGTTGTGCAAGATCAAATGTTGTCAGCCTGTGCTGATGAATACCTCTGCAAATCTTACATAATCCATGCCAGCCCCAAATCAGGTTAGTGCAGAAATAGAGCTTTACACCTTTGAACTGCCAATTCTGCAGCAAAAAGCAGCTGCTGGCATCGTGTGCCAGGCCAGGCTTTGCCAGCAGTCAGGAAGACATTGCACTAAGTTTGCGGACGCAGAAGTGAGGAGTTGCAGCCACTTATCCCATATCCTTTGGAAGTCCTCTACCAATTATTAACTCTGAATCAGATGCACTGTTTTCATGGTGACAAAGGTGGAAAATTTCAGTATTTCCAAGACCACACTCAATAATGACACTAATTTTTCTAGTTCCCCACTTAACTCATCGGTTTTCCTGGCTAACTCTGGGACGTAGCAGGGAGACTTCTATGCAATTCCATTATTGCCAAGGGCCAGATTGTCAGCTGCATGTTTGAGTGGGGGACAGAGAATCAGAAGGGACCCACAAGGATCATGGAAGTCCAACTCCTAGGCTGGACAGGTTGCTTTTGCAGCAGTGTAGGTGCAGTGTAGGTCGACTCCATTGAGATTATCATCCTTTGTGCTCTATGCAGGAGCAGCCATGGTAGTTTGTGCATCCAAAGCAGTCCAGGGCATCAACATTTATGAGAAAGGCTGACAGGGCTGCAGTTCGATTTTTCTTGGTTACTCAAGAAAATGTTTGCTGGTTACAGAGCAACCCTAGGGAGTTCCTCAAACCAGACAGGGTGCTCATTATTTTTCACTGGGCATGACCACTGTTCTGTGTTAAGGCAATTTATTATTTCCATGTTTGCTGTCAGAGAAGGGTTTGTTTTGTCTTATTTTAAACCTCCTTGAAGCCTGTGCATAAACATTCACCTGTTGCTCCATGGCAGGTAAATAAGAATTGAGCCTTTTGTATGCTATGGGAATAAGATGGAAATGCTGCACTGAGGATGCAAGCAAACAAAACAGGATTACTGACTGATCTCTTGAAAAATGTATGTGCATTTCTCCTGGACCTACTGTGAAATGAAGGAATCTGAGGAAATGCACATCCCTGAATCTCTCCCCTCTGCTACTTACCTTAGATATTTGGCTCCTCATATGTTAGGGCAGCAGCAGCAAAATGCATTAGAAAACAAAAGTACAAGTAAGGGCTGCAAGGAATGAAAAACTCTTGGAGGTGATGTAATGTGCAAAGAAAAATGTGTTGAAGTAAATGGTCCTCTCCCAAAATGGGAGACTGGCTGCAAAAAAAGGAATCAGAGAGAAAATAGGGAAAGCGCTTTTCACAGAAGTAATCCAGGGAAATCATATGCTACAACTTTCTTGCAGGCCAAGCACTAATTTAATCATAGGAGATAAAATGTGTCCTATTTCACTGCAGGACATGGGAAGATTACTGGCTCGTTTATTTCAGGGTTTAAGTGTATGTGCATAGGTCATACTTCATTTTCCAGATGCTTCCTGCAAAGCAGAATATTTGGACCTGCTGCATGGTAGAGGCCTGAGGATGGTTCAGGAAAAGGGCCATGTCCAGTGTAGAACCAGAGGAGGCCTTGGGGGCTGCCTTGGTGAAGGCCTAGATTTCCAAATATCTCAGTTTTCCTTGCTCTGTCACATGCCAAGTGCCACGGCAAAGGGACCTGCTTTTCTCTTTCCCATTTCTCTGTGTTTGGTGCCTTTTCACTAGAGAAGTATTAGGTAACAAATACATAGACACACACACATAGAGAGAGGTTCTCATTAAATGAAGAAGGACTAAATAACTGCACGTTATGACTTTAGTGGTTCCCAAATGTATGTCCTGTATTGCTTCTGGATCTGGGGGAATCCCAGCTTCGGATGTGAGCTTTGCCTGCAGGTCTTCCCCAACATGAAGGAGCCTTTCAATTGGAGCTGCCTTGAGTGTGGGTTATAATTTGATGCTTCCAGCCTGCTCGAAGTACTTTTACTGGAATAAAACCCATGCCACAAGTCCTGTTTTATGATGTACCTGTCAGGTCCTCAGTGCAGGAAGTGGAAGGGGGCTGATGGACACCATTGGGATACTCAGAAGTTACAGACCAATGACCTGTATTTAAGACTCTGGAATGAGGGAGGGAGACAGGACCAGAGAGCGAATGTGGCTGATTCCTTAGTGCTAACATTCCTCAGAGAGTGTTAATGGGCTAAAGGGAAATTCAGCCACTTGAAAAGGAAGTTTCAAATAGAAGGATTGCTGAAGGCTGAGGAAAGAAAGGCAGAGCAAGGCCCTGGTCCTGCTCCAGTCAGGGGATGCTAATGTGGCTCTCAGCTATTCAAAGTCAAAAAAGCAAGGGATGAGGAGGCTGTGCCCCCTTGGGAGGGATGCTCATGAAGAAGGGAAAACATTAAACCAACTGCTCTGTGCAATTCAGTCAGGTAAAAGGCATAAAGGAAGGACACTGGAAATGAGAATGCAGTCATAGAGAGCAATGACCAGGTCAGTGTTATTTTTAGTTTCCACAAAGTTATGGTTCTATTTAGTGAAGGAAAATGGGGTAAATTCCTCTTTGCCATCAGGCAAGGATGAAGGAAAACTTGAATCTTTCTCTCTTACTTCTCACTTTGACTAAAATCTGCCAAAAGGTTTTTTTTTCCCATCTCTGTTTGTCCAGTCCAGGTCTAAGATAAAAGTACCTGCTATTTTTGTGATATGCCAGTGGTGGTGTTTCTGCTGTTTATGAGAAGATGGAGATGGCCTCCCTTGCAGGCAGCTCACAGTCTGTGGGACAGGCACCCATCTGGAATAACTGGGGAGGTCATTCCCTCTTTCTCTCCTTGTTATTGAGTGCTTGGGTTGGATTATTGCAGGTGTTGGGAAATGCTGGGTTTAAGGTGGGGCAAGTCACAGACAGCCACAAAAACTGTGGTGAGGAGGGCATACAGCAGGAAATGGGAATGTGAGCCTGAAACATCTATAGGGTATTTAGCAAAGGGGGTGGGAGGAGGACACTGCAAGACAGCACTGCTGCTGCACTGGGCACACACCCCTTGGAGCCAGAAGAGGCTTCCCAGACATGGAAAGAGCTGAGGTGACTCCAGGGTTGTGTGTCTTGTGCTTGTGTGGATTCCTCTCTTTTAGCACTACACTGCTGTATTTGACTTTTCAACACAATAACTACTGTTTTGGTGAATTTTGAGATAGAACATCTCTCCCCACAACTCATGCCCGTCTCACAAAGATTGTGTCAAAATCTAATTACTCATAATTACCCTATCAGATGTCTCATCATTCATTCCTGTAATTGGGTTTGCAGGGCTCAAAGATTTCTGCTGAAAGTTGTGTAAAATGATTCAGGTTTTTGATATTTGCCTTCAGAATGTTTGTGATGATGTTTTGAGTTCAGAATCTCTGCAGTCAATAGCTGTGGCTGTAATGGGCACTGAGCACTTAGACCACTGCCAGCATTCCAGAGCCATTCACGTGCCCGGCCTGGGGGGAATTCTGTGGTGGGCATCATCAATAACATCCAGAGAGGAGCTTCCTGCTGGAGCCAGATGAAGCCTGTGGCATTGGCAGCTCACACAGGGCAAAACTCCTGCAGGTTTGGGCAATGAAGCCCACGGCAATGTGGGAGCCTTCCTTTACTCCTTATTCCCATTTTTGCTTGAATTCCTGCTGAGCCCCTGAGTATTTTTGCTTGAACACATCTGGGTCAGCTTCTGTCCTCATTTGGATGTTGGTTCAGTTTTGGCTTTAAGCAGGTTTTCATGAGAACAGCTGAAGGGAGAGACTGGCCCTGGGAAGCTGCTGGAAGTAAGAACATTTACAGATCTTGTGGGTTGCATAAGCAGAGGGGGCAAAAAGGACAGCAGTCACAAGAACAACTCTCTTCCCTGTCTAGTTGAAACAAACCTCTTTTCTTCTAGGACAAAGCCATTACTTTTTATACAGCAAACGGGGCTGTTTTGTTGTTTCAATGGATTTACAAATTGAATTTGTTATTAGCAGTGACTCCACCATTGTGATGTTAAATGGCAGGAAATTGGCCTGCTCTGTTGAAGCCACCTCTTATTCCAAGTACCTTTCCCCTTCTTTTCTAAGAGGCTGGGTTTGAAAAGCCCTGAACAAGGACATCATAGAGAATCTTAATTCAGTTGAGTTTAAAAGCTAAATTAGAGCAATTGAGTGTTTAGTTGTGATGATCAGAGACTCCCAGCAGAAAATCCAGAAACATCTGTAAGAGCCAGACTTGAGGAATAAGAGTGATTCTGAGTTGTTTGGAAACTTATTTTTCAGCTCACTGGCAGTTATGAGTGTCGTAATAATAATTGCAAAAAATTTCAAAAAAAACTTCAGGTCAAACTAAAATGCAAGGGCTCATTTTGATTGCATGAGCATTCTTTCAAAAACAAAAGGAAGTAGATATTTTCTCAAAGCTGGAGAGCGACCTTTTATTAGGGCATAGGCCAATGGGGAATGGCTTTAAACTGACAGAGGGTGGGTTTAGATTCAACATTAGGAAGAAATTCTTCCCTGTGTGGGTGGGGAGGCCCTGGCAGACGCTGCCCAGAGAAGCTGTGGCTGCCCCATCCCTGGAAGTGTCCAGAGCCAGGTTGGACGGGGCTGGGAGCACCCTGGGAAGTTGTGTCCCTGCTGTGGCAGGGGGGAGGATGAGATGAGCTTTGAGGTCCATCCCACCCAAAGTATTCTGTGATATTTGTAACTGAAAGACAAATCCAAGTCTCTATTTAAGAACATTGGTGGAGGTTTTGAGGCTTCTCAAAAGAGATTTTTGCTCTTTTTTCAATGTTGGACTTGGCACTACAGGCACAGTCCTGTGGCATGATCTGAAGTATCTTTATGCTTCACAAATCAGACAACCTGCCAAAATATGGTAGTTTGGTTCGCTTTATGATTATTAGTCATTATTTTTCTAAAGGAATCAGCTTCATTTTGAATGGATTGATGCTCTGCACATGCTGAATTTTGAGGACTTTGCGTAGACAAAGTTTGCAGAGTTACCCCAGTGCAAGAGCCCAGAGCTCTGCTTAGTGGCATTGTCAGGGCAACAGGATCCTCTGAGGGAGACACATTGTGGCAAGGACAGCAGGAAGGTCAGCCCAGAGAACTCTGTGAACTGAAAGCTCTGTAGGCAAGGAACACATTGCAGAAAAGTCAGGGACAAACTTCAATGAAACATCAGCAGAACAGCTGAAGACAAAAAAAAAAAAAAAGTTATGAAATCATCCATAACGGATTCATCTGGAATTGTGACTAATGCATCATTCTGGTACTCAGTGAAAGAAACCTCAACTTCAAATTTATTATATTTTCCTTTGCACATGTGGTTTTCATAGGTGCTGGAATGAAAACATGAAGACAAGCCTATACACTCCTCTATATTTAAAGTTAATGACACAGAAATCTCAGTATAGCTGGCGTGCCAAGAAAAATCACATTCTGCTCATCTTTACTTTTTGCCCTTTTTTGTGTTACTTTTGCTTTCTTGAGCAGGTTTTGTCTTTAAACCAGTTCCCAATAAATGACTATTGATGACACCAGAACTGCACATGATTTCAGCTGACACTGCCAGGCTCTGGCTCCACAGCATAAGACATGAATTAAATCAGAAACCACACTTGCCTCTTAGCTGGGTAGGCTTGTGGCCACCGCATCAGGTGCGTACAGCTGCTGACAGTGTGACACTGAGTTTGGAGTTAATAACGAGCTCTAACACTTTGTAGCTGTGTTTTTGTGTGTTCTCCTTGAAATGTGCTCTAAAAGTTCTTGACTCAGAAATGGTGCTTTTTTCACGGGGAAAAAAAGTAGCAAGTCTTCCTGTTGAAAATGAATTGATAACATGGCCTGAATGCTTCCTAATGACTGACACTGGAGGACAAAGAAATCCTAGTGTCTTTATCTTAGTCACCTGCTTCTAAGCAAGACTATTCTGCCTCTTGTGCTCCTCCATGGGTATGAAATTTTTAAACTCATTGGACAAATCCAACCAAAGTTGGCAAGGAAGAAGAGCAGAAGTCTCACAAATGATTAGGTTGTTAAAAATTTCATGAAATGAAGCAGATGGAAGTAAGTAACCCACTCCAAGTCCAACCCACATACAAGATTCCAGTAAGGATTTTTTACTAGACACCAAAAATCCTGTTCTGGCAAATTTGATCAATGTAGCCTGGGAAAAGACTCCACTGATGTCTCTGTCAATCTACCAAAATATACAAATCAATATAAACAAAATTTTATTGGGTCTTGAACAGCCTAAAAGGTATCTATTGCTGTTTTGCAAGTCTCATGGGTTTTTCCTTTTTTTTTTTTTTTTTTGAAATAGGTGATCTCATATTTTGGAGAATTGTGAATGTTTAGGTCTGGAATGTTTCCTGATTAAAATCACAAACCCATTTCAGTCTACCAAGGTTTCCATCCAACAAGCTTCCCAGGAACTATGCCTGCAATTAGGATTAATTTACTAAATGCAATGACCTCTGGAGCACGCAGGGCTTTCCCAGTCACAGGCCATCCCTGTGATGCGGGTTTGGAGAGAAAAATATTTACTAAGGAGAAGGGAAATTACAGCACTTTGCTGAGTTAAAGGAACTGTGCGTAAATAAAGGTACCCTCTGCTCCCACAGCCCAATTATAACATTGATGTGCGTGATCTGAAAATTATATGCTGTGAAAATAATCCCCAGTTACAGATCCGCCTCTGAGTGGCTCTCCTTGATTTCAGACACACAGAGGATAATTGCATGCTCCAACAGAGATCTTAATTTGAATTATTCCAGAAGAAAAACCTTTCTAAAGCAGTTTTCACTGTAGGGCACTAAGCCAAGCCTGTGAGGGACAGGGAACAGAAGAATGGTCTGTATCATATTTTGTGACACCAACTCACAGGGTGAAACCCCACGGCCAAAGGAACGAGTGGGGTTTTTGCCAGGCTTTCTCTTAGAGAAGCTGCAGAGCTCAGGCACAGGAGCATCTCTGCGATGGCTTTGTGGGTTTGAACACCCTCACGGCCTGGGCACCTGCAGGTGAACATCAGGCGCAGGTGCAATGGGTGAGTTTCCACGAGAAAAAACCAGCAACAACACACCCATTAACTGCTATTATCAGCTCTCTGTGTTTGGAGCATGGAAAAGTTTTTCTTTCTGGAAATATGGGCCAAATACTTTCTTAAAAAGATCTCTTTATTGGAAAGCAGCAATAATTAAAACACCCCAAACAAAATGCTGCAGTTTCCTTTAACTGAAAGGATAAGAAAACACGGTGTTCTCTTGCTGTCAGACATCACAGTAAAGCTGGGAAAGTATCTCCTGTAGGATTATTCAATTTTTGTGGTAATTTTGCAGGCAGTTTACATAAGCATATCTGAGCTACTGTTTGAGTGGCAAGGCTGGGTTGAACAGTGTATTTCCTGCCTGTAGCAGAGAAATCCTCAAGAAAGTAAGTGCATTGCCCTGATGTTTTCGGAGCATTGTTCATAGTGCCAAATTACACGTTTTGGTGAACAAGCTGAAAGTTCAGCGCGTCCCCTGAATTTTTCTCCAGCTCTTTTAAAGCAGCACCTCTGTGCTCCCCAGCAAGGACTGGCTGTGAAGTTAATGTAGGACAAATGTGGGATGACTCACCGCTGTTTGTTATTGTGCATACATTGTATATTCATTACCCTCCCCTACAAGCTGTTTCCCGACCCAGCCGTCCTGAGTCAGGCTGATGTTTTGGAACAAGGGAGTTTTGTGGGGAAAATGAGCGTGCTGGTGGTTCTGTGTACTGACAAAAGGCTGGTTCTTCCCCTGGCTAAGGAAATGAGCTGCTGCATAATAAATTGCCAATGTCTGAACTCAGGAGAAAAAAGCATGGCAAGAACCTAATAAAACATTCAATTCACTGCTTTTATAGACAGGCCTGACTTGGTGTGGATGTTCAAGCCTTAAAAGCACAGGTTGAGCTACTTGAAGCATTCAATTGTAATTCAAATTAAAAGAATAATTGGAATAAATAACTCCAAAGTTGCAGCCCTATCAGGCACTAAGGCAGGACTGGCAGCCGCCTGAATCTCTCTGTGTGGGATGTGCCTTTCCATCTCCTCTGGGCATAGTGTTCCCTCTCTGTGTGGAAAACCACGATAGCAAACATGCCCGTGGCAGAGAGCATTGGTTTGCTTGGTTTGCTCTATTTAAAGCAGAGATCAGGGGGACCTTATGGAAGGAGGGGGAAGCTCCTTCCCTTGGAGATTCATGGGACTTACTCAAGAGTGAGCAAGAAACTGGGAGACTGCTGGGAGGTGCAGAGCCAGTTTTGTAAGCAATGGGTGAAGTTTCCCATTGCTGGGTCAGAATCCTGTGTGTTTTCCTGGCCATGCAGGGGACTATGGAGGTGGCTGGGAGGGAACTCCAGGCTTGTGCACAGGGTGCAGGACAGGCTTGCACTTTTTAACATGTGCCCTTATCTCAGGATAGGGCTGATAATTTCCTCCTTTGTGTTTCCCAGGAACAGTGCACTGTGATCAAGGCTGGACTCAGGCGCTGGAGTCCTGTTTGAACTTGTTCCTCTCTGAACTGTGTGACCTCTAATGAAAGCTGGGGAAGTTTAGAGAGGAAAACAGCTTGTCTGTTTCTTCTCCTTGCTGGATGGATGCCCTTATTTTGTTTCAGATCATTCAGCTTTATTTTTACCAGGGACAGGTTATTTATTCAGCATTCAAATGTTTGGTCAGCTAATTAATTTTTTATATGCAGGAGCTTTGAATATTTCTCTTTGAAATGCCATAACGAACCACCTTTTTTTTTTCTGGGCAATGTACTTGGCTCTCCGGTCATGACCTACTCTCTAAAGTTGCCTAGAAAAATAACCTAGGAGAGATCTCCAACTCGTGGGTGTCAGGCGGGACTGAGAACAGGTTTATGAAGAAGTTTCTATTACTTATACCCCTTTCACAAAAATTCCCAGTATTCACACACAATGTTCAATACACTCAATATTCAGCGTGTGAAGGATGTATGCCTGCCAGAGCACCCAAGGCCACAGAGGTCAGAGGGGAAACCAAGGGGTCTCCTTGTCTGCTGTAGTGTCCTCCTGGCTGTCTAGCCTTGCTGTCCTTGCAAATCTGCCCCTCATCGGTGCTGCTCTGAACTGGAAAGAATCCCCTGAACCCACGGGCTGCACAGAGCCTCTGGGCTGAGGATGAACTGCTGGCACTCTGGTGCAGTGATGGTTTTGTGTCCTACTGTTACTTCTGGTGGAGCTGATGCCTGAAAGATAGGTTGGAAATAAATCCCCATAGACCGATGTCTAGAGAGCAGGTATTTGTTTATTGCAGCACTGGTGGTGAGGGGGATTTCTCCTCCTAACTCACCCACCCTTGTCAAGTGCGGTGGCATATTTACACAGTAAAATTTTGCTAAATGTTGCTGTGTCATTACAGCATCATCACACACGCTCCGGAACTAATTTACATAGCATGATCTCATGGTTATGAGATAATTCTTTGCACTGCACATGCACCTCCCCAGTTTGGGGGTCTTCGGGAGTCTTTGTTGAAGGCTTCTAAAGTCTTCTTCACACTTGAATTATTCAACTTTGTCTTCGAGGCATGTGCAGTTATGATGCTCTTCAGTCCATCTGGTCTTAAC
>VWZT01012046.1:289464-368033 GCA_013397055.1 Pachycephala philippinensis
TATTGACATTAAGGTTACATAGATATCTTATAACCCAAGCTATATAAGCACTTTGTTGTTGTGACCCGAGTTACATAGACATCAGAGCTTTAACAGGTACAGCAGTGTTGCTCTTAAGGACAAAGTGTATGTGATGCTGAAATACATGTAAATGTAGAGGGTTCTTTTGTTTCCTGTATAATCTACTTCAGGCTTGATTCCAGGTTTGGTTTTGTTTTTTTTTTTCTGTATGAGGAGTGTAGAAAAAGCAGAAGCATTGTCTTGCTCTCCTTGCTTTCCACCAGGCCACACAATTCCCCTTTCTTACAAATATTTTTGGCTGAATTTACCCTTTCCAACTTCTCTTGCCTTCATTTAATATTAATCTTTAATTAATTTTCCTCTGGTTGTTCTCTGACAGAGTAATTTTATTTCACCCAACACCCTCCATTACACTGCTGTTTTCTGAGTTCAGCCCTGCTGGCTGCAGGCTCCAGACTGAGTAAAGGAAGGGTCTCTCTCATTATTTGCTTTGAGTGGCCATAACCTGCTCCCCCAGGCAATCCACCTCACACATCTCCACGTGGGAGTTGGGAGTCGCTCTGTAGATCAGCACTTTTTTACTGCCTCATGTCCTGTTGTTACTTTGATAGACGTGCGCTGGTGCCCTGCACACCCACCCCAGGTATCTTCTGCTCCCAGTTTATTACTCCAAGTGGTGTTTCCCTGGGGTTTTACAGCATTCCTCTCCTCTTCCTGAGCTGCAGGTGCTGGGGAAGCTATTCCTCATGGAAAGCAATGGGATATTGGTGGCTGATATTAAGGCACCAGAATATCAAGGGCATCTTTGTACAAGAACAAGATGATCGAGAAGCTTTTAAAAAGTGCCTGTGTGACTTAATAACCAACTCTGTTCAACAGCATTTGGAAGCAAGTCCCCTGACTTTCAGCGCTATCATTTATGTGGTTTTGTTGGTTGTACTTGGTTATTCTTAGAAACGAGACAAGACCTGGGGTTCATGACCCACGTTTGGTCCCTGGTTTTACCTTTGGTGCTGTTTCACATCTTCAGCACAGAAACTGAGGCGAAGCTGCAGCCCTGAGCACTGAGCAGACAGAGCAGAGGGACTCCCACCTGCATGGGGTGCAGCAGTGGGTGTCAGCGCTGGGGAGAAATCCCCGGATAGTTTGGGTTTGTTTGTTGGGGCAGGTTCCTGAGCCCTGTGCTTTCCCTGTGCCTGGTGCAGGAATGTGCAAACATCCTCCCCCAGGTGCCAGTGCACCGCAGCAGCATTGCTTTGTCGCCGTGTCAGAATCCAGCATTAATAGCTCTAAACTCTGGCAATTTACCAGGGAATTTAATGCCATCCCACCACAACAGAAATTTTGTATGCAGACACACACTTTGCTAGGATATAATTGGTGCTATTGCTCTACTTTCCAGATACTGCAGTCGAACACATTCTTGTGGAAAAAGAAACTGATGAATCTTCAATAGCTGGAGAGTCTGAGCCCATCAACAGACTTTTAATGAGTATCAGGCTGCATTTCTCCTCTTGCAGGGCTGCTCAAACATGGGCTTGCCCGGAGGCACTCGGGATCCAAGACATCCATTTAGAAAAATGGGTTTGTGGTACCAGGAAATGGAGCAAAGTAGGGAAGAATGAAAAAACTGGTGCATGAAGCCCCTGCTGTGTATTCAGAAAGGAGCTTGCAGGGATACAGCACAGGGAAACTGGGCGTTCCAAATGGAGCTCTCTGTGTGCTGGAGCCTCCTTAGCAGGGCTTGTCATAAATCTCTATTTTAAAAAAATATTAAGCCTGTTTTTCACCTTGCAGCCAAAAATTTGGGGTGCTGTGGCAGTATAAAGCAATTCAGTTCAGTATTTACAACCCTTCTCTAGCCAAATGTTTATCTCATTGAAAAATGGCCCTACAAATCTGGAAATACATGGTTGATGTAAACTTGGTCCTGTGATTTTAAAGCCTGATCTTTAATTTTAGTTTTTCTAGGAAGCTCAAATAGCTCTTACATTGTATTTAATGTCACCGTATCTGCTGTGTTGTGGGGCTTTGTGGTGGTGTTCAATTTGTATCTATGTTGGGAGCAAAGGGCAGCATTGGAAAATCTGCCCAGCACAGGAAAGTTCTGGATGCATTTCAAGGTTCTCTTTCTCTCCTGACCACTGTGCGCTTTTCACCACCTTTTGGCTTTCTTGCAATTCATTTTGTACATTTATTTACAGCCTAAAAAAATTCCATGGATCCTTTTTTGACAACCCAAACCACAGAGGTGTCTTGGTTGGACACTCTGGATTGACAAGATCAGCCAGTTCCCAAAAATGCTGCATGAGCCTACAAAATGTCCATGTAAAGCTGGTCAGACAGCCAGTGTGCCTTGGAGCTCAGGAAATTACACCATCAGTCAAGGAAAAACAGTTCCTGAAACATTTTGTTGCTCTTTTATTAATTCAGATGTCATTCCTATTTCAATTCACATATTCCCAGCTAACGTTTAATTAGGACAGGTATTCTGGGGTTGCTGTTTTTAATTTTCTTCCAGCTGCACTTCCATTTCTGTAGCTGCTTCACTGCTGGTTTTACTTCCACAATTGATTGGAAAGGTTTATTTTCCTTTAATGTTAGTCTTTAAATACTTGCTCACAACAGGGGCTCTGAAATGTGTATTATCTTGGATTGTGGGATGAGAAACAGCCCACAGTGCTGGATCCAGAGGGTGATCTCCTGCTACACACATCCCCAAACACACACATGTGCTTTCAATATTTTTGCTGCTCGTCTTACATTATTATTTCTACAATTATTTCGACCATTACAAAAGTACAGATATCCCAGGAGCCACACAAAGCAGCCATCAGGAAAAGACTGATTCTTTGGTAACTGTATCAAAGAGTTCAGTGTCTTTGGCATGGGAAGTTACTGAATGTGGCCACCACTCAGAAGGCTTCTTTCCCTATGAATATGGAGGAGGAAGTTAATGGTTTTTGAGCTCCAGGCCAGGGGATTATCCTGGTCTGCAGTGGTTCAGTGAGAGGAAGATCTGTCAAGTTACAAAACAGCAACCCTTTGCGGTAAAACTGGAAAAAACCCCCAACATTCATATAGATCACAAATTTTCAGATCTTATTCATAGCTTTGCCTTTAACAGAACTCGGGGTAGGGAAAGCAAGACATTTGTTAGGACTTGTCTTGGCACTTTTTTAGCCTCTTCCCTTCACTGCAGTGTCTCTAAGGGCAATTTCAAAGGCAAAAATGTAATTTAATATAAAAACTTGATCAGCCAACAGTCCAGAACTCTTCCCTGGGGTGACTTCCATGGTGTTATGCCAGAAAAAAATCTGATTAGTCTCAAGAAAGGATAAAAACTCCAAAGGTCTCAGGCCTGGTACCTCACTGTTATACTCATTTGCAACTCCTCCAAGCTCTCTCCTTCCTTATCAGTGGTTTGGAAAGTTCAGGCCTGGGATGAAGGTGTTTGTCCCTTGCATTGGTTGTCCCTTGGTTGGGTTCCTCTTCTCCTCCCCTGGGTGTGAGGTCACCAGGGGGAAGCTCAAAGTACTTTCGTCCCCGCAATCCTGTGTGGATATCAGCTTTTCCCATGTTTAGATTGGAAAACTGACAGCTTTGACATCGGATTATGCAAAGTGGCAACAATTCAGCAGCCTTGTGCCGGCACTCAGATCGTTCCTAGGAATGCCAAGAGTACCTCCCCAAACTCCCCTGCAGAGGGGTAAAGAATGTCCTGATTTAATAAAGCCTCAGTGGCCCCACAACTAAACCTTAGCTCCGTTTTTGCTGTCCAAGTGTCCAGCCTTGGCAAGTTCCTTGCGTGCTCCCTGTTCCCCAACCTGCCCGCAGCAGAACCTGGCTTGTGGCCTTTGCTGTCCCATGCTGCAGGGTTGTCTGCACAGGAACCCAGGAAGCTGTTGGCATTTTTGGGGGATGGAGTGGCCAGAGGTAGCCAGGATGGGCGATGTAGGACTGAGGAATTTTTGTGAATACTTGAAAACATTCTCATCTGAGTTTGGGTTACCTCAGGGCTGAGGCTCTGCTTAACTCCGGAGGGGCCCAGGAAATTGCTCTTCAGGATAAAAAAGAATTTATCGACTACCAGGAATGAACCAAATGGTTGCAAAATTCCTATCCCAGTTCCAGATCTTTTTGACAAAAATCATGGAACCATCCGGTGCAAACAGCCCTCAGGGCTGAGCCCCAGGGAAGGTTGGTACTTGTGCTACCCTGACAGACCTGTCTAACCTGTCAAAGGCACCTAAAGGGCTCACAGCTGTCTCTGATTCACCAGTCTTACAATTAGGTAAGGTTTTTTCTCCCAATGTCACCTGGAGGAGCTGCCTCTTTCAATTCTAGAAGTCTTTCCTTTAACTTAAGTATGTGAGAAAGCCAGTGAGGAATTAGCACCTGATTAGAGAGTAAAATGCTTTAAGGGTGTGTAATACACACAGGGAAAGGGAACTGTTCAAAGCAAGATAAGCTCTTAGCTCTATTTGAATAGGAAATTCTCTGTTTCTCTGAAGAGGAATGAGAGCTCCAGCACAGTTAAATACAAGGGCAGGTGAGCACCGAGTCTGAGCTTCACTTGCTGTCAGTATTACAGCTTCTTCTAACAGCACGAGGTGGGCTGTGGCTTCCATCTCTGCACATTTACTTTTACACGTTAAAAGGTCAAATTTGCTATTTTTGTTTGTCATCGTGTAGATCTGGCAGTCTTTTTGTAAATGCAGCAATCTAAATAATTCATAAGTGCAGAGACGCCGCTGTCGGTGCCACAGCCAGGTAAGGCCTCATCCATGACAATCTCCTCTTCCTTGAGGGCCACAGAGGATGGAGCTGTGCAGTGGCTGTGCCAAACTGTGGCACCTTGCTGCAGGCATGTCTGAATTTCAGGGTCAATGTGGCTGTAAAGAGACAAAATATTGAGCAAAAGGAACTCTCCCCTTGACATAACTTGGAAAGTGCACTTCAGGTGCTTAATTGGGATCAAACAAGGCAGAAATTATATTGGAAAAAATATTGATGAGATATTTAAAAACAGGAAGAGTGTTCCCCTTGTAGGAGCACGTTTGGGCCGTCAGTCGTGGCAGAAATCAATGCAGTACTAGGACAGACTGATGGTGTTCAGAGCAGCTGCTAGCACCCAGAGCCTCATGTGAGCACAGATTTGAGTGTCAGCTGTCCCTGGAGTTTCATCTGAAATGTCTGGCATTTTTGAGGAGGAGCTTGGGCTCCTCCTCAGCCAGGATGTTAAAGCAGCTGGGGTTCACTCCCTGGCTGATGCTGTATTATCCTTGGAGAAGCTGCTGTGGCACAGAGAGCGTGTGCTGGAAATCCATCTTGAAAGTTACTGCCTGGAGCTGCCTGTTCAAGAGTTTTGGACCTGTCTCCTACAGCCCAATCCTGTGACAAAAACCTGCAAATTAGACATTCCAGAGGTCACTGGCACTCTTTCACTCTCTTTACAGGAAGCCCTGTGTGCTCTTCAGCCGGAAGAGCTTCATCCCAACACACTGAAAGAAATAACGAAAGAAATGATATTGCTGTAGGAGCAAACTGATGGGGTTTCTCAGTCTGGCTTTGATTTCTCCTGCTCAATCAACTCTGCAGGTGTAACTATAAAGGAATCTGGAATAGCATTAGGACCGTTGTAAATTCTGGGGTTTACCCCCTCCAAATAATTTCCAAGTGCCAGGGCTGATGAGCACAGTTTGACTGCAAACGTGGAGCAGCTGTGTTACCTGGGTTGTGTGTACCTCGTGTCTATTTGCATACAGATTTGACAATGTAGTTGTGTATTGATAGAAAGTTCATGGAAAGAGAAAGACGTGAGTAAATCTCCTTCTGTATTTCAACTAAAATTTAAAGCTCCCATTTTGCAGCAGGAGTCGATTTTTTTTCATTCCACAGAGCATACTTGGCCAGCTAAAAGCCTTGGAGCCAAATTTATTCCCTCTCTTATAATGTAGACCCTGAGTAAACTGAGTGAGCGAAGGTCAGATCAGCTGCAATTCAGCATTTAACAGTATGCTTTGCATAATGAAAAATAATCTGCAAATGAGGAAATCATGAAGAAAACAAATGCAACCACATCCCCTGGAAGCGATGCCCGTTTTCATTCCGACTGCAGTGGATCAGGACTCAGGGCCATCATGAATACATTTGAAAAATTTCCTCTCCTTGTCTGCCCTACTTTTCTGTTTCATCATCATTTAAAAGCCTCAGCATCAGGCTGATTTTGGAGGCACCTAGCAGCCAAGGATTGGTGTTTGATAGGGACATATGCTGGGCAGAGGAGAAGCTGAGTAGTTCTCTTGGAACTCTGTCCTGACTTAGCATTTCTGTTAGAATTGTGCCACGAGTCTGAAATGAAGTGAAAAGAAGATGGGTTACAGGACAAAGGTGCCAATGTGAATCAGCAGAATCTCTTTAAGCAGAGGGATTATTGGAAGTGGGTTTTGTTTGGGTTTTTTTTGTGTTTCCTGTTCATATTAAGTATCACTCTCATCATGGTGGTGATGTCAAATGAATGACAGGCAGGAGATGAAAAGGAAAAAATAAAGGCAGACTAGGAGTAAGTGCTAATTAAAACAGGATTTGGAATAATCAGGAAGTTCTTTCATATCTGCTGCATATGAAGCTTCCTTTAAGATCCATTTTGATTTGAATTACATGACTATTGGCAATTATTTATAGTGGGTATTTCACTGTGATAAGGTGCCTGAAATTTGATCAATCTGCGATCAAACTTTATGCTGTCAATACTCTGAACTCACAGGCTTGACGTGAACATCTGCCACTGAAAATTAGGGCTTAGGACTTGGGAATGAGTGTTTTACACTACAATCCTTGTGGGTCCCTTCCAGCTCAGAACATTCTGTGATTCTGTGACTCCCTGTCTGCTGGCAAACCTGGGAATGGAACAACTGACATCCCAAACGCTGCGTTTCGTTTCCTTGGAATTATTTAGCAGGTTCTAGAAGCGGGTGACAGTCTTAACTTTTAGGGAAAATAAACCACATGAATATTTACAGGATTGCTGGAGGGAAAAAATATTTAATTGGTTGTTGAGTAGAATTTGATCCCAAATTGAAGAGACTTTGAAGTTTGTGTGTGTACAAACACACACAGGTTTGTGTGTATGTGCAGATGTATCGAGATACAGCTGCAGAGAATTTGGAGTGATGTGTGCGTGTATAGATCCTATAGGTGTGTGCATGTGTGCACACATTCCTGCAGGATAAACCCTATTTATCATCTCAATATTTAACAGAAAGGCTTGTGCAGTTTCACATCAGCCCAGGAGCCTCCTTTGATCTGAGAGCTGCTGCCAGTTGTTGGGAGTTGTTTTGGAAGCTTTGTGAGCTGTGCATAGCGAGCGATGATAACTCAGGCTTATTTTTGTATCATCAGAATGTTTAAGCCCTCAAGTTCTGTTAAGCTGGTGTTTTGTTTTGCTTTCCCCAAATGAAATCCCCCTTGAAAAAGCTAATTTAGCAACTGAAGTGGATCATTGTACAGAGCGTTAGGGCCGTCAGTGGTAATAGCAAATGGTGAAGTTGGGATTCAGGCACCGCTTTCCCGTATGATTTGGTTTATTTCACAGCACCTGCAGAAGCTCCTCTCGCCCCACACTCAGCCCTGCTGAAGGAGCACAGTTCTGTCTGTGCCGGCAGCCGCTGCGGCAGCAGCAGTGCTGGAGAAGGCAGGAATTGTCACTGTCCCCAGTGGCTCTGCAGTGCAGGGTGCTGCCTGCAGCCTCCCAGCCAAGGGGCCTCTGGGGAGAATAATCCCCCACCGTATTCCTGGGCTTCCAGTTGAGCCCCAAACCCAAATTACAGCTGCTATAAAGTCTTTTCTACGGCTCAGCTTCACTTTTACAGCTACTGCTATGGTTTAACAGCAAGTTGGGAGCTGGAATATAAATACTGGCTTTTCCTTCCTGGAACATGTGTACTTTGATAGGGTAATTTATTTTTATGGGATAAGAGTTTGACATATTCTTTTAAAAAAAGGAGTGAAGTGGTTCAATGATTCCCTCTCTCCCACATGGGAAGGCCTCACAGTACCAATCCTGGGTTGAACAACATTCTCCAGGGAGCAGCATCCCACCATGGGCATGTCTGGAGGGAAAAGCTTTCCCTAAATAGGAAAAACCCTAAAACCTTGGTAAAGGTTGGGAAAGAAAGGGAGACAGCAGTAGTTCATTCTCATTTCACAAGGAGTTTAGCCAGGAGCAGGAAGCAGCCAAATAAGTAATGCTGTAAGAGCACTTCATAATCAAAGTATCTCAGATTTAACAAAAAATATTGCAGGATTTCACCAACCTTTTTTTTACCAAACAACTCTCCACCGTGTTTGATGGGTGGAGTTTGCATAATTACATCCTTTGGTGTTCTCGGTATTGGAAGACTGAACTGAAGGCACGTGAGATTCTTAGCAAGGAAGTTTCCTATGGTATTTACAAACACATCTCCTTTTTGAGCATTTCTATTTGTGTGGTTTTTGGAAAAGTGTTGGTGATATCCAAAACATTGTATTGGCTCTTTTCTTTGCAGAATAGCAACATCACACAAAATGAGGTAAGCCCAGAAAAACAGTAATTGCAGATTGATTTATCTGGAGTGGGTGAACTTAAGAGTCAAGGTAGGAGGGTTTAGTAACTATTATAAACACTGAACTGAACAAGCTGTAGCAGAAACTGGGTACACCATGCCTGAGTGACAGAAATCAGTGGAAAGAATCCAGTGGGTTTTCTCTTTTTAAAATAGCAGGTCATTGGTGATGCTGGTGAATTCATAATTCCCAAGCATAGATCATTACAAGAATTAGGCCAATCATATTTTAAATGGGTTCTAACATAGAACACTAGTTACTTTCTGATTCTCTCCATTTGAAAATGAGAACATTGTGTTTCCAACATATCTGGGATTATCTGTCTTGTTTGAGCTGGTGAGACCATGGAGGAGAGTTTTGGCCTCGTTTTTTACCTTCTGTGGGTTCTGGTGCAAGGGATGTTTATTATCAAAGGAAAAGAAAACACATTTGTTTAGCAAACTGTGGCAGAGAACAGACTCTTTTCCTGATCTCTGAACTACAAATTTGAGCAGGACAAACGTGTCCCTTCTCATTGCCCTTACCCAGGGATGAGTGACAGTGAGGCAAATGCAAGGGGACTGAAGGCAAATGCAATGATCCCTAGGATCAGCTGCCTGTTGTTTCTGCAGCACTTTGTAAATTCCCGGGTATTTATTTATTTATTTATTTATTTACATAATTGCAAATTGTGAACTCTGCCTCAACCCAACACAGTTCTAAAACACTCCTGCGGGTTTTTCCTTAGAAAGCCCTGCGTGTAATTTCAAGCTGAGGCTGTTTTCCACTCCCTTTCCTGCATCCTCCTTGTCAAGGATGCCTGTTAAAGGGCTGAAGGTCCTCGATGGTGACATTTTCCCCTCTTCCTGAGATGGGGGATTCAGTTGTCACCCCTGGGTCAGTGCAGTTTTCCCTCTTTGCAGCCCCTTATTCTGGGGGCAGGATCCAGCATCTCCTCATTGCATTTTATTACGGGCTGTTGCACTCGGAGCCCGCTTTGGGAGGGGTGGCTCTGGTTTCTCCTGTGGATCTCCATTTTCATTCTGTTGCAAAAGCTTGCAGCCAAATTTGCCAGCGTTTCAGTGCAGGCTGGTTTGGGCGTGCACAGTGCAAGTGTAATTACAGCCGTGGAGGAGGCTCTACACAAACAGTTTGGTGATTCAGGGGCATAATTACCCAGACTGCATTCCCAGAAATAGCTGCTGTACACAGATCAGTCCAAATGCTTTCTACAGAGCTGCTCCTCGTCCTCCTGACCTGGTTCACTATGGAGCCACAACAAAAACCATCCTGAGTGGCATCCGTGGATGCAGCTCTCCTTGCTGAGAAACCATGTGGGAAACCACAGTCTTAATTACATCTTCTTCTAAAAGTACACTAAAACACTCATTAAAAATTCAGACTATTTTCAAACTTATACCACAATATCACTTGGAAAGCTCTAGATAAAGAACAGAATTCAAATACAATTTCTATTATAGGACACTTTAAAATATACATTTATTTAAATGGCTTGACCAGCCCCTTTTCATAAAGCAGATCACCCCCAAAAAGGATTATTTTATGTCCCCTGGACATGTATGGAGCCAGTGCTTCACACAAGGGTTTTAATGGCAAAAAGATGAAAATTCTTCAAGGCTTTGACATACTATAAGTGGTTGTATGACTGGGTTTTGTCACTATTGGTTGCTGGGGGAAGAAGGGCTGGACATGAAATCGAGGGAAAAGTAAAAGAAAGAAAGTAAACATTAAAAGATGCAAAATATGGGAAAAAACCAAAAAAACCAACCCTATGCAAAAACAGGAGGGAGAGACCCCTTCCTGACTGAGACGTTCATCAGTTCAATCAGAGGGCGTAGCACCTGCAGGCTGGGAGTACACGTTGAATACTTGTATTTTTTAGTGTTTGTTTTCTGGGGGCCTTATTCTGGTGTGGCAGGTACGAATTCCGATGTGGTGATGTACGTGACCTGATCCCAACAGCCAGATTTATTATCATCAGAATGGTGCCATCAGGCACACAAGTGTTAAAACCTTCCGAGAAGGACTAAATGATCCATTATGTTTTGGCAACTGCAGCCTCATTTCCTACCTGCTGCTCCTTCTGTGGTCGCTCTGAAGCAATTATTTCAGATAATGTGGGAAACAGGCCATTGATGAGAGTCCATCAAGAAATCATTATCCCACTAGAAGCAATGTACTGGTTGTTAAACAGAATTGGAAGGTGTGGATGCAAAAATATTTTTTTTAGCTTCTTTTTTGACGGGGATGGGGAGGGCAGAAGGGGCTGGAAGGCTGTCACCACTGTCACCACATTGTCTAAGGCAGGGTAGGTGAGGTGCAGTGGCACTCTCCACTTTGTGCTACCCACCCCATGGATTGTGGCTGTGCAGCCAAGGGCCTGGAAGTGCTGACAGTGGAGCAACAGCAGCTCAGGCTGTTACAGATGAAAGACAGATTTATTATCTATCTATCTGTATGTCTGTCTATCCAGCTATCATCTATCTACCTGTCTGTCTAACATCCCTTATCTACTATCTCATCTATCTATTTATAAATCATACCCCACCGCCTTGCACACGGCAGAGATTTGTTCCTGCAACATCCTGGGGAAAAAATCCTGACCTGGCGCTGGAGAGCACCTCTAGAAATCTGTCCAGTCTAATTGCTAAGAAGGTAGGGAAAGCCAGGCAGGATTTGACTGGGACAACTGGATTATCATCTAAATGACAAGGTAATGAAGGAATTTGTGCTGTGAGATCTCCTGCTGAGCAATGCTGTAATATTTTATTTTATTTTATGGCTTATTGTGGACATCTCACGATTTAATATCAGTGAACTATTAGGCAGAAATATCTGGGTACATGTATGGGGTGCAAGGGACAGAATGTGGGCACCTGCTCCCTAGCCAGATTCCCACTCTAATTTTGGATACCATTTAAAAATATTATTTATTTTACAAACAAATTATCAACCCAAGCCTTCCAGGTATGTTTCCCTTCTATAAATCTGTAACTCTCACTGACTTTCCCCCTGCAGTCCAGCTGATGTCTAAGTCAAAGCGTCTCCCCAGTTCTGTGGTGGCTGATGGATTGGATCCCATTCCACAGGTGTGGAGTTGACTTCTAAAACTTGTGGTTATGGGCTGAGGTCACAGTACATGAAAAGAAGTGATAGTTATCTTTTCCTCATCTCTTCAAGAGACAAAGAACAAGTAAAGCAGGAAAATTTTGGTTCAAAACAAAAGTAGACTCTGAAAAAGAGCTTTACATAAAATATTTCTGGAGCTTAAAGCTCCTTCTCCAAATATCCTCCTTCCTTCCAGGCTGGCCTGTGGGGGTGGATCTGGTGGCCTCCTGCTCCCAAAGGAGTGCAGGTAGGGAATAATTACTGACTCTTTTCCCCACACCTTGACACAGGGGTGATGGCACTGGTTTGTCTCCTGGAGGGATCCTCACTAACCCACACTAAACCCTGACCACAATAAAGGATTTCAGGCCTCCCTGTACCACCGAGGGCTTTCATCAGGACAAAGTGGCACTGCCACAAACCTTCCTGATGGTAAATCAAGGCAATGCCATGCAGCAACTCAGCCTTTTTTTTTATTTTTTTTTTTTAAGATGTTCTCCTGTCCTTTTTAAAAACATTTGTCTTTAATCTGATAAAATAAATATGTAGTATCTCTTACCATTTGTTTTCTCCAAGGGAACTTCATCTTCCCATGGTTATGAGTTGTGTGCTTGTAAAAAATCTCCTTGTTTAAAGACCATGATTACTGCTGAAGAAATCCTATGGAATCTAAGCAATGGGTTTGTGCAGATTGAGACACAGTATTTCCCAAACAAATAGGCCACAGTTCCAAGTTAAGCAGATTTTGGTGCCTTTTTTAATTAATTTTTTTTTCAGATTTTAGAGTGCCAGCCCCTTCTGTCTGCAGAAGCAGGTGAGGAACCCAAGAGTGATGAGGCTGCTGTGACACCCGTGGCACATTCAGCACAAGACCTACAGCACTTCCAAGCTGGGAACACAGTTCAGGTCAGGAACAAACATTTCCCAAAGCTCTTAACAGATGAAGGCGCTGGAACTGGCACCTGAGCACAGATATCCTAGAAATTCCTTTTTGGCCTAACCCAGAAAAAACCCAAGGTGTCAGCACCAGCAATTACAATAATAACAATAAAAACGGTCTTTTCTAGTGTGCAGCCCCCTCAGTCATGGTGGGAGCTTCCCCGTTTTGGTGGTACAGGTTGGTTTTGTGTCACTCCCTTGAAGGGCTTAATTCAGCTGCTGGCAGAGCATGGAGAGCAGCACAATTCCTGAGGACACTGTCACCTCAAACAGTGTCTGGGGCCCTGGGGAGCTCAGGCAGCACCTGGCACACTCACCCCAGGCCTGTCCCTGTGTCCAGAGTGTCCTCAGCAGCTGGTCCCTCCCAGCTGGCTGCCCCTGGCCAGGAGGCAAACACATGGATGGGGCACTGCACAGCTGTAGCCTGAGGCAAGGGCAGGAATGTCCAGCAGTGCTTCAAGTCCTCACTCAGGACGAGCAGAAGGAGAAAACCCCTTTATTTTGAGAGCAGTCCAGAACCAGGGCAGCTCACACTGCTCCAGCCATGAGGGAAGTTCCACATCCCCTCCGAGCCAGTGCCCAGCTCAATGCCAGCACTCTGTTAGGGCACAAAAACTGGAAGGGAAGTGTGCTGGGTCTCACCGTGGGACACCAGCAGTGCTCACACAGCTCAGCACAGGGCCGTGTTTAGTCAGCAGAATTAAGCAAGTGCTGAATTAGGGCTTTGCTGTCGGGACTTCATCTGCCAGTGTCATTTTATTGCAGGAAGAACATCCCTCATAGCTCTCTCCTAAAGGAAAAACACAATATTATCTCAATTAAACAAAAGCTTTTATTCTGCAGCTCTGTCATTCCAAATGGAGCAGGATGACAGGCAGACCAATGTAGGTCCTGTAATTCAGAACAGGTATTCAGAATTGTTTCAGAGAGGAAAACCTTTTCCTCCCACCAGTGTCATTTACAATTCATGGCTAGGAAAAAGAAGGAGGGGGGGTGTTTGTGTGTGTGTAGCAGTAAACTATTGCTGGTTATCACCCCTGGGCTCTTCTCTTTGTTTTTCTTGGATGAACAATATTGGGTATCTGATCCAAACAGAATCCATTCAGAATTGCTGGAGTGCTGCACAAAATGGTGGTGTGTTGATAAATGCCTTTTTTTTCCCTTGTTGGCAAGTCCGTGTGGTACAAAGCTGGGAGCAGGAAAGGATAAACATGTACAGCCATTGCAGCGAGCAGGTGCAGGGATAATTCCCAACACAGCTTGCAAAGCCCGCTGCCATTGGAAGGTGTCAGCACAGTAAAGGGAGATGGATGGGAGCAATGCTTGCTGGGGCTCTTGCCAAAAGCACACAGTGCCCGAATCCACGCTATTGATGCTGCTCTCTGCTCATCTGAGCTGCAGTAGAGACGCTGCAAGAAGAGCAATGTGGAGAGGGACAGTGGAGTGCTGTTAGGGAGTCACACAGGACACGAACTGGGAGCTGAGCAAAGTCCATGCATTGTAGCACAAAACTTGTGTCTGCATGAAACTCAATTCCTTCTTACTCCATGTGTGCTCTGCATGGTGCTGATGGAGCTACTCCTGCAGAAGCAGGAAAAGGCTGTTTAGCTGCCCCCAGGTGCCACCATCGGGATGGCAGCACATGGACAAGGGACAGAAGGAGGGAAGTACAGATGGACACACAGAAGCCCCCAAATTGAGCACGAATGGGGATCTGCTGCTGCTGGCCAGGAAAGGGTCAGTTTTATCCACTATAAATATATGGATTTGGTATATAATGAGTGTATAAAGGTAAGAATGGATGGAAGTAAGGGAGGACAGACTTAGGAATGGATGGATAAAAGGAAAGAAGGCAGCAGAGTTAGCTGGAAGGAAGGACAAACAGAAGAAAGAATGAATAGGAGGAAAGAATGGGTGGCAAGAGGGACAGAAAGGGACACTAAAGGGCAAACAGAGGGAAGGACAGATGGATGGAAATAAGACTGGTAGAACAGAGGGATGGAAGCACAGGCAAAAGGAGAAAGGAAGAAGGAGTGAAGCACAGAATGAAGAATGGAAGGATGGAAAAGAGGATGGAAGCATAGAAGGAAGAACATGTATAGACAGAGACAGGAGGCAAACTAGATGGAAAGACAGAACAGAAGGACGAAGGACAAATGGAAGCAGTGGCAGAAAGAAGAACAGAGAGAGAGAGAAGGGAAGGAAGGATAAAAACTGCAGCTGTAAAGACAGATGGAAGATGGGAGAATAACAGAAAGAAGGATGTAAGGGCAGAAGCAGAAGGAAGGAAAACTGGAAACAGCAAACTGAAAGAAGGGAAGAGGATCATGCACTGTGCCTTGTAGGTCCTGCCCCACTCAGCTGTGACACCAGCAGGGGCGACGCTCGTGCCTGATGTGATGCTCTGCGATGACCTGGGAGGGGGTTGTGCTATGGGAGGCAGCAGCAAAATCATTTGAACTTGGTTTGCAAACGCTCTCACAACTTAACAAAGCCCCAGTGGTAAGGGGAAGGTTGTGCAAAGGGTTTCAGCACTGGCTCCGTCATGAGAGAGGAGTTTCCTCTGGGCCAGAGCCACACAAAATGGCTTCAGGAGAGAAGAAGCCAGGAAAAGCCTTTGCTGTCTGTGCTCCAAGCATTGCTTTCCCCCAGCAAAGCTAGAGCCTTGGCACTCATTACAACATGACACAACCACCCTGAGAGCTGGAGGCAGAGCAAAGAAGGCAAAATCTGCAGAGGAAAATTTGGATCCTGAATTCAAAAACTTGCAGTGTTTTTTAAATGTGCATTGCAATTCATCCCATGGATGGTCTAGTGAGAGCAAGAGTGACCTATTTGCTTCAGCTCTGAGCCTGGCTCTGGAGAGCTGGGTTTAGTTCACAGCTCAGCCACAGGCTAAAATATTGGACATGATATGTGCCCTCTTTTCCCTTCTCTAACGAGAGATTATTACTTCAGTGCCTCACACTGGTGAGAAAAGACAGAATTCATTAACCTTCCTGCGGTCTCAGATACTCTGCTCACAAAGGTCACATATAAATTACAGTAAAAAAGTGGCTATTTTAGGGGAGTAGGCTGAGTTAACACACCAGGAAATATTCATATTAGAACGAGCAGCTGGCATTAGATCTGGTACCAGTACCTCAGAGAAACTAAAGAAACACCTCACAAACTCCTTTATTTCACATCTGTTGTTGGTTATATCAATGAGGAACTGGAGTTGTGACTCCTGATAGCAGTTCTCCAGAATCACAATAAATTGTCCTTTCCAGCACACCCAACTCCTGCAGAGACTTTGCTCCTGTCAACAACCACCACGGAAAAGTGATTTCTTTGAGCCAAGTTTGCCCTCCTGGCCTGAGCTGGCATTGGGTTCCAGAGGGCATTTTTCCCCTGGGAAGTACACTAGGATACTCATCCAAAAAAACCCTCCAGCAACAGTGCTGTGGCAGTTCCCCGTGGTCAAATCAAAATGTGTGTCCAAACATGAAACAGAATTAGCTCCACTTTCACTGCAGGTACCACAGAGATAGGAAAGGCAAGGGAAGTGTGAGTATTAAAGAATTTCTTTAAACTTTTTATCCCAATAACGATATTTTGTACAAGCTAAAAATATTTACAATGGACAATAGTATTTATAAATTTATATACACATATAAATATATACATAAAATTGTATTTATATGGAGATGTATAAAGCAAACCTGTTCCATTTTTCCTCTTTTGGATTAAACATCCCTTGTTCCTTTCCTGATCCCCTATAACCATTACATCTCTCCTCAGGACCTCCCTTTGACCTGCAGTATTGTTTAGCTATGTTTGAGGTTTTTTTCCATAGATGGTTTTCCAATTAAAGCCAATGAAGTCTGTAACCCAACTTCACTGTCATTCCTTGTGATTTTTTAGGGTCTTGCAATTTTACTTTCTCCCTGAAAGGCCCACTCACGGGATTGCAGAGCAATTCTGTTTTTATTAAAAAGAAAATCTTTGAAGATACCATGCAAAGATTGAAATGATGGATGGGAAAAGCTAAACAACCCAACACTTTCTCTTTTTTTAAAGCCTTGTGAGCTCTTTGATGCTTCAGCTGTGATGATTTAATGCTTGGAAGCTGAGGGACTGATGAAGACGTCAGCTCAGAGCCTGGTTCTAGGGATTGCTGTATCTGAAACACCAAAGCAAAATAGTTTTCTACTGCTCTTTCAACTGGTTTTGATCTATCTTTAACCAAAGTCTCTTCTGCTGTAACTATTTAAGTAACACAATTTAATGACAATTTAATTTCCCAATGAAAAAAAGAGGGACTCCAACAAATGTATCCACTGCTCTTCCTGGTGCAATATCCACCTCTGCCAGGGAAAAGAGCCACCAACAGTTCAAGGGGAAGTGAAAACAATGACACAGAGTTTGATGGGAAAAACAAAACCATACATTAAACAGGTCTGAACCAGAGTTTCCCACTGCTCTCCCTCAAAAGCATTCCCATCTCCAGTAAGTACCTGCTGCTCGCTTGCTTCCAAGTGAAATTCTCAGGGATACTCAGACTGCACAGTAGAAGTTGCCAAGGAAACTGGATTCACTTACCATTTCACATGTTGATTATTTCAATCTCTTTTTTTCTCCACCCACATATACCTTAAAATTAGTATTGTCCTTCATGGTCTTACTACCACACTGGCATTGCCAGTCAGGACAGGAAATTGGATTTGCTACCTGAGTCCCGGCTTGAGCCACTCTCTTTCTTAAAGCAAGACATTAAAAATCCCTTCAAAATTATTTTGTCAGTAGATTACTTCAAATTGCCTTTTTTCCATGCTGATAACCAAAATAGCCAATGGCACATCCAGCTGAAGAGCACAAATACAACATTCCCAGACTGTGCTGGTGCTGTAAAACTAAAAGTAGCCAAGGAAACAAAAAAATTGATTTCTTTGTTGTTTTTTTGATTTCTGAGTGTCACCACACCAGGCGCTGGCCACACAATCCCAATGCCTCCAAATGCAGTGGGAATTAATATTGATCTCAGTAAAGCTGGGATCCCCAGTGCATTTTCAGGAGGTCACCAGCTCCCTAGTTAAAGTCAGCTGGAGCTGGAGCAACCAATGAGATGCTCCAGTCTGCACAACCAGAACAACAGCTTGGGACTGGACAGATCTTCAGGCTACACAAATTACAACCATAGTTTGTCTTGGGACAGCTATGGACTCTTAGGCTTTGGAGAGTATTTTTAAGAGTTCCACATTTTGATCCTAGTCTTGAATTTGCCCCCTACTTTGGCCATAGCTCTATGCATTGTTTGCAGAGATACTCAAAGCCATGACCTTCAAATGACAGCCAAATGAGTGAGCACAGCTGAGGGTGATCATTTTCCCATCACCCGCACTGTCAGAACAGTGTTGTTGATCTCTGGGTGTGTTTCCATTTTTCCCTTGCTTTTCCAAATTATAGGAGAGATGCAACACATGGCAGAATGAGAGAGGAAATTAAAGAATAGAGAATTAACAACATGAGCTCCTTTACTCTCATGAGGAGACCACCCTGCATTTGGTTTAGCTGCACCTGTGAGAATCTTACCTGACTGAGCCTTGCAGCAGGTTCCTCCCAAGCCGTGGGATGCAGCTCGGTCAGGAGGGATTGTGGCCTCTGCATGGATTATCTCGTGCCTGAGGCTGCTCTCAATAAAGAACAATTAAACAGAACCTGGCAAACACCAAGGATGACACACTGTTCCTTCAGAGCAATGGCAGCCTCTGCAATCAGCTCCAAAATTCAACGGACGCTCAGGCCTATTCCTAGGAGGTCCCATCTTTCCCTTGGAGCCAGTGTTAAGGAATAGCAGCAGGTGTGTGCAGCTCATTTGGCTGCTGTAACAGATCTGGCAGCTGGACAGCTCCACAAGGACTGGAAAAGGGAATTCTGGAACAATAAGGCACAGTTGACTCAATGGACAGTTTTGTGGAACGGAGCTATTTTAGCAGATTTTAAGTGGTTTAAAAATTGGGTTTTAGGAGGGGATAGTTACACAGTTACCAGTTCCATTAACCAGCTGCAGAGTTGACAGAGTTAGAACAGATATTCCAGTTTTCACCTACTGCTGCTTAAATCCAACTAAGACCATTGGAGCTGACTAGTTCCAACAGACACGAGTAGCTTTTTTAAACTGATTCTTGTTAAAAAGAAGAAAAAGCCACTTACATTAAATTCCTTACTTCCACACATACTGATAACCCTCTGAAGAGACTCATTGGCACGGGAAGAAAAATAAGCAGTGACATGGTTCACAGAGTGGATCCAAAAGCTGGTTTTCCAGAGGACTCCTGTAAGATCTCATGTCGAGCTGCAGAGGTGAGAGGTGGAGAGAAGTGTGAGGAGCTGTGGCAGAGCCCCCAGGGATGCCCCTCGGAGCAGGACAGGGACAGCTGGAAGCGTGAAGTGCCTCCATGATGCAGTGACACGACACTCCCAAGTATCATGGCTCCGATCTGGCCCCTGTCCCCTTTACACTGGTAAAAAGTACAAATGGAATTAAATCAGACTGGTGCCGTGAGCGATACTCTGAGGTGTTTTCAAAATTAAATCTTTATTTCGGAGACTCCCCTCCTGAAGTTCCTTGGTTCTCCTTAGGAATTCAGTGAATTTCATTATACCAAGCAAAGAACCTACACCAAAACTGTTATTTCATCTCCCAGGAAAATTAATCAGTGTCTTCCATCAGCTCCTACAAGCTCCATCTGTCATGTCTCCAGTAGCCCTCCAGAAAACATTGGAAAGCACATCTACACATTTCCTTCAAAACTCAAACCTAACGGTTGATTAAAAAAAAGGGAAAAAAAGGGAGTTTGCAGACAAAGAACATCTTTGTTTGTTGACAGCAATAAAATGTAACTTGTCACCAGCGCTGATATGTTGTATTAATGGCTCTTCTGTGAAAACACTGGGCTGGGTGTTATAAATATTGATGTGAGCGCACTGGGCTGGGAAGTGTGTGACAGATGGAAACTTTTTAAGGTGAACATAAAATCATCTTCAGTGTTTCTGCAACTTGAAACTCAAATATCCCCTTTTAACTGGAAGCCATAATTACGTTTATCACCAGAAACAATGTTTGCTGCTGATGCAGGAGATAGAGGAAGGAAAAATATCCTTACCTGCCGCTGCTGCCAGCATCCCTGAGGAACAAAACTGAGGGTAAGATCTCGAAATGGGCTGGAGCCTTAATGTCTGTTGTGCATTTGGGCTTTTTTATTTTTGGTATGTAAATATCTTTATGCTCCCAGTGACAGCCTGGTTGCCATGGTTACTTGTGAACCAGCCTCTCCCTCAACCTGAGGAGCCAGACAATGTTTTCTCCTGCACACTGGATGTGTCCACACGGACATTCCCACAAAGAACAGGTCCCTCAGGAGCTGTGAGACCAAATCAGCAGCCACCACTCAGAGTGCGTTTTCGTGGAAAAGGATGTAAGAACATTCCTGATACTCTACAGAAACAAAATAACTGTATCTCCCCACCCTCACCAGCCTTTCCAAGTTGCTCAAAATCTCCTTCTACACAGTAAATATTAAAGTCATTCTTTTTAGGAAGCTGAGGTTACTCTCAGCTCTCTTTGGTGCAAACAGTGAAGCCCCCCCTCAAGAGCTCTCAAGCCCATGTGCCCCTTCCCATGCCCATCCAAAGGCTGCTCCCCTACCCAGCAGCTGGAATTGTCCCATTGAAGAACATGCTCTGGAGTGACAGGGAAATGGGGTTTGCTGAACAACATACATGTGCCAAAAAAAGGAGTCAGCTAAACCCAGGAGAGAGGGAGCTAAAAAAATAATGAATATCCACAAACACACCAGCTGCTGCCTCAAAGGGGCTCAATTAGAAGATAAATAAAACTAGGTTTAGTTAGTCTATAAAGCAGTGGGGGATTTTCAGCAGCCCATTGTGCACAAAGCCAGAGGGAGGGATTCGTACTCCTGCAGCCCTGTGTGGGCATGAGCCTCCTCAGGAAACTCCCACAAGCAACAAAAACCCCTGGAATAACCCAACCAACCTCAAACATTTTTACTGCTGTCAAAGAATAGAAGGAAGGAACAACTTTCTACTCACTTTTCAGGTGGGAACCATGGCACAGGGAGCTGGTCTGGACTCACCTCTCCCTGAGAGCACCACGTCCTGCTCAGCACAGCCAGGAATGCTCTGGATGGAGCAGGAACAGCGAGGGACAGTGAGGGACAGCCCCGTTGCAGCTGCAGCGTGGGGGCAGAGGCAGCAATGGTGGCCCAGAGCACCCCAATATACCTTGCATGAGTTCTGTCATTCCTGAAAAACAAAGAAAAGAGAAGCCAATTAACCCAAGGAAAAATGTGAGGCTGAAATTTACAGGAAATCGTACCAAAGCAATGACCAGCTTTGCCCTGCCCCACCCCACTGAATGTGAAGGTCACAAGCAATTTCAGACCATGATTACTGTTTTTAATAAGCTTTAGCTTATAATTTAGCCAAGGTTACACACACTGCTTTGAAAAGGTAAAAAGCACCACGAGAGAAGAGTCAGGTGCCACTTCACAGCTTAGAAACAGAACACTGAAAAATCCAGTGATTTGGCCAAGTTTGTAGAGGAATTTGTACCAGAGCCGGAGACTGAGACTGCAGCACCCAATCCCTCTGCTGATGTTTGAGCTGCAGGAGCAAAAGAAGTGACTTGGTGAAGAACACAAACAGCAGATCTGCACTGGAACTAGCACGCGGGGAACATAAAGGGCAAAATGGCTTTTAAAAGTATTTACAACTCATAAAGAAGAACAACACATTTCAGGTGTTGATGGGCATCAGATTTATAGAGAAGAATTTCTGCTCAAGAGTTTCTGAACAATCTGTACTGTGGAGCACAGGTGGCAGAAATAGGAGGTCAGGCTGACCAGGGCTGGTATGTAGGGATTCAGAACCCAAACAAAAGGGAAAATGCAGAACTGAGCCAGAAGTACTTGACATCCACAGAAAGGTTTGTGTATAAAAGGTTTTCTGCTTCAGAGGAACGTGAGGAAGTTAAATAGTGGCTGCTCCTTCTCATGCTTTAGCTACAGCAGCTCACATAACTCACACCTCACCCCAGCCTAATGCTGTACAGTACAGAGAATTTACATGGCATGGGAGAGACACGGACAAACAGACACACTGACATCACAGAGGAATTCAGAGACTGGGACCAACACTGGGAACCATGGAGACCATTCCGAGTTAGCAACAAAACCCACTACAAACTGGTGTCAAGGAGGTTTTAAAGAGTTGGTGTCATAATTTCACTGAACTCTAGAATAGCATCTCCCTCTGAGGGAAATATATTTCGAATACTGGGAGGTAAAAATCCAACCCCAGCACAGAAAGGGAAAAATCCAGTTATTTCATCTTCTCTGTGGGTATTACAAAATGTTTGTTGGCTAAACTGGATGAATTTGTCTAAGAATCTGCCATTAGACATCACTAAAACCCCAGCATTTACAGAACAGCAGCTGTAAAGAACAAGGCACTCCAGGTCCAGAAAAACATGAGTTTTCTGAAGTTCATCTTCAAGCAACACTATTGAAATACAAATTCATGTCTTAACACCCAACACTGTTCTCCAAGTGCTGGTGTAGTACGAGAACAAAAGCCCTGAATTTTTAATTGACACGTACTTTAAAGAAGAATTTGACTGCAAAGATATAACAGAGATGCAGAGGGGAAAATGCCAGAAAAAAAACCTCCTTGACCTACTTCCATAACAGAGAACATAGATCCAGTACAGTATTTAAAAAGCACAGGAATATTCCAACAAGGACTTACTCCTACCTGCAACTATGCTCAATCCACTGAGCTGGTGTAAGACCCCAGAAAACTCACCTGAGGCTTTTAGAAGGACTTACAATGGTTCCCGTACTCTGAGTTAGACACACGGGGGAAATACTGACAGGATTCTCAAGAGGTCAAAACAACACGAAAGACTTTACTGGCAACTTCAGAAAATCAGAGAACTGTGGCAAAAGGTTTAGTGCAACATTCCATCAACATAGAATACTTCCCAAAGCATTAACTCAGCAAACTAAGCCCATTTTAAGTTACGCAAAAATTCCAAGAAGAGGGAATTAGAAGAAAGAGAGAAAGACAGAAAAGATACAGAAAAATCACACATATAGCTACCAACCCCTGGGTTCCAGCAGTGCTGACAGGAATTGCAAGGGGCAATAGGGCCAACACAGGTGCCCTAAATACCCCTTGGCCCTCCTGGGCCTTTCCCCCAGGTGGGACTCCCTGGCATTCAGCCCTCAGGAGCTGGACTGGGGCTCCAGGGTCAGGTGTGGAAATTGCCTCAACTGTGCCAGGCAGTGGTGGGCACTGCCAGGCTGGGATACAGTGTGGAGCTGGGGTGTGGAGCAGGACGAGGCCCGGCCCTGCCCCCCAAAATGTCTTGGGACATCCATCTTTCCAGTCCCTCACAGCTGGGTGCCTAAATCCTGGCGGTGTTGGATTGTACATTTCTCCAGACTCACGTGAGGAATTCAGCACATTTTATTCAGCCGAAGCCACGCCACACACCTACAGGATCGCTGTAGGCTTGAGAATCGGCCCTGAGGTGAATAAATTCCATAGCCTGTGACATTCCTTGTGCAGCTCCATGAACCCACCAATGCTTTTAGCCAGCAGCACTAAGGACCAGAAGCAAATCTTTATTTTATGATTTCCTTCGCTTTGCGGGTTGAAAGAGCACCCCGGAGCTCGAGTGACCTTTACAAGACAATCCCTATTACCACTTGGTTTGTCAGACACAGAGTTCAGTCAGATTCAAGGGGCAAGGACCCACTGCACTGAGAGGAGAAATCAAACAGCACTTTCGGAGTCGGAACCATCAACTGACCTCACCAAAGTATTTACAGCCCAGATCTTTGCTTTCCCAAAGCTTAATGGTCTGGGGGTTGGACAATTCCTGGAAATGTTCTTTAGGAGACAGGAGGCTCAGTCCAGCAAGGCCCTCTGCTTTGCCCTGCCTGAAACTTCCCCCACAATTCTTTCAGCCATAATTTCCTTTGCTCTTCCTGCTCTTTTCCACCCCTGCTTCCCAGCACTTTTCTGGGCACACAAGTTCAAACCAAATGGGCTGAAGAGGAAGCCAAATCCTGCCATCCTGTGGTCTGAGTGGTGGCTCCAATCATTGCTCACTGGAGAAACCTGGGCCCCCACCAACCTCCTCCCATCCTACAGTTAAAAAATTATCCCTGAAACAATCCTACAAGTGCTTAAACCGTGAGGCAGAGTCCTGTGATCCTGAGGAAGCAGCAGAAACTGCAAACCCTGTGTGGAGGAGAGCTCAGATCATTCCTGGTTCAGCCTCCTCAGCTTTAACATTTATGGCTCCAGGCTCAGCCCCTTGTGACCATCACCCTGCAAACTCCCTGCTCAGCTCTGATTTATGGGCTGAGTAAATCCAAGCAAAACGCAGCAGTAAAAGAAATTTGTGGGCTAATTTACTGCTTCAGTTTAGGTTAAGGTTTTTAATAGTTATTTGCCTTTATATTTTAGATAAAGATTTGTGAGGAGCCAATTACCCAAGGCAGCACAAGTAGCTGTGACAGCTGAATTCAATGCATGAGCTACCCTTAGAAAGCACTGCCTGATTTTCTGATAGGAAATGCTACAGTTAAATAGAGAGGCCAGAGCCTGTAGCTTAAAAATGGGGAAAAATGATGAAGATAATTCGCATGGAACGTGGCTTTTGAGGATAAAAGCTTCCCAAGAGAAGAGAGGGAGATCATTACTGTGTATTTATATAGCCAAGGCTGGGGTTTTTTGTGGGCTCCATTGAAGCGGTGCCAATTTACACCACCCCTAAAGAGTTCATTAAACCTCCGTCTCACCAGCACAGTGCTCCAGGATTTGAACGTTTGTTCGTCTGAAAGATTCATTATTCTCCTAATCCAATTTGGTACCTTTTTTAAGACTGGGTGTGAAATGTTGATGGTTCCTGAACTTTTTCCCTGCATTTAAACACCCCGCGGTATTCCCTGCAGAGTCTGGGAAGTTACAAGGGTCTGTTTAGCTGGAATGGGAAAGGACCTGAGACCCAAACTGGAGCTTTTTAATTCAGCTGTGCTTTGGGTTCAGGGCTCTGCTGCCCCTCAGAGCAAAGGGCCTTTTATCGCTGCTACATTGGGTTGTTTGTGCTAAACTCAGTGAAGTCAGATGAATAATTTACACTGAGTTTTGATTGATTTTGTGTCTGTTTCAGTTTGCCAGGGAGCAAGGAACCAATTGCAATTCCTCATTAAAAATCACTTCTGCTTAATTCCTGCAACTCCAGTTGTGGACACTGAATCTCAATCCTAAGCCTTGGTAAGCCCAACTCTGCATTTTCCTTGTGCTGGTGCTTCAGCAGTTATGAACTAGGAAGAAATTGTTTAAATAACCTTAACACTCAAACACCTGCTGCTTTCAGGCCACTGGTGAAAAAGGGTTTAGCACTGCAATGTAAGAGCCTTCCCAAAGTAACTGGAAAAGGGACAAGGGCGCTAAAAAGGGAGATGATTTCCTCATTTTTAGTCATCAGCTTTCTCCAGCCCCTCACTGAGCAGTGCCCAGTACTCTCGTGGTGCTGCCACAGTGGATCCTGTCAGCCTGCAGGAAACAATAGCTGTAAAATGATTTACACTGAAAGCAACAGGCTTTTTCCATATTGGCATATGTTAGCATTCAGCACGCAGGATTTGTGGCTGCCGGCACAGGAACTCCCAGAAGTGTCACTGAAATCAGCCCCAATTATTTGCATATTCTTGTGTAACAATACCCGTGTGCTGAGCAGGCAGTCACGGCTTCCCGGGAACAGTCTGGCACCTCCATCCACACCTCCCGCTCCGAGATCCGCAGCACAGGCGCTCCACTGGAGGATTTTTAGTCTCACAGTCAGAGATCAGGTTGTTACAGATCCACACCCACGGTCTGGGATTTCATCCCCACTCCAGAGGAGTTTCACTACCTTTGATTTTGCATAGGGGCCAAACCCAGAAATAACAGTGCGCCGAAGTTCGGGAGAGATGGGACAGGGTAAGGCACTTGAGCCTACATTTACAAAGCACAAGAAACAGAAAACTACCACAGTAATCCTCTCTGGGCTTAAACTCTCCTGTTCCTTCCAAGAGATTAAACACATATGCCAGATCAGAGTAATCAGAGGGTGAGCATTCCCCGTCCTACTTTCCTCTCCACTTCCAGAGGAGGCCATCCCACGCCAGTCGGATGGGAGGTTTCACCACAGTCCTGTCCCTCCCTGATCTCTGAGTGCTGCAGGAACCCTGCACCTCTGCACTTTTGGAAATACGGATTTACATTCTGTGGCTTTGGGAGGAAACCTCCTCCCACACACTTGGAATTCACTGCTAAAGTTCAAGCTGAGGCATTTTTGTCTCTGTCAGGGAACAGCGAAAAGCTTCTGATCCCCTGCTGCAGAGATTAATTCATTAATGACCAAGTGGATCCCTCTGTAGGTGCCAGGCACTTTCAAGGGTTTATAACAAATTATACCCAACTCTGGCCAGTCTCAGAGTCAGGAATTTGTGCTGCTTGTAAGGCAAAAAGCTGTTGAATCCCACCTAGGGGAAGTTCTGCTGTGCTGAAGTAAAGAAAAAAGAAAGAAAAAAAACTCCTGCTTTTCAAACAACAAAGATTTTGATAAATATCCACCAGAAAGCTTTTACTCTTCCATATCTATTATGACTATGATTTTTGCTTGGCTTTTCTCTCATTATCCCCAATACATTTTTTAGGCCAAGGCTGTTCATTTTGAAAAGTGAAATGCAATATTGAATAGTTAGACACTTCTCATGGTGCCATCCCCATTAGCTCAGGAGCTGAGTATGGAGCATTTGCCATAAATAATGCACAGCTTAATCCCTCTGCATTTTTTTAAGAAAACCCCAACATGCTACAAAGTAACAAGAGGGAAGAAAAACACATTTCTGTAAATACATCTAACTCCTATAAACTACCTAATCAATAACTTTTGTGATACACTGAGCTGAACAAATGATGGTTAGTGAATAATTTAATGACTTTTGGCAGTCTCTACTCCAGAACTGACCGTGAACAGTTTAGATTTTCTCCAGCACATTCTCTTCTACAAATTTTCTCCTAAATAATTTGTATGAACAGTTATTGCTCTTCAGAGCATTTGTGAGTACTTCCCTGTGCCTGTGATTGAATTTGAGCTCTTTCAGACAGTTTTAATTGGGTGCATCAATCAAACAGCATAATTTCCTTTTCTTGACATAACCCTACCAGCCAAGTCTCTTTTTCTCCACTTTGTAATCCATTGCCTAATCCAGAGTGATGGTCCCTAATCTCTATGATTTGGGAGAGCACTTAGGGATGTGCCACTCTCTCAACTGGTTAATTGCTTTCCTGAATAGAGGTAAGGATAATCTCAGTTTTAACGAGTCTCTGAATTAGCGTTTTTAGGTTATTAAAAAGTATAAATTAAAAAAGTTGCTGTCCCTACCTGTCCAGTTCCTTCACTCCAGTTGAAAGCCCAGGGGCTGGTGCAAACTGGCACAGGGCACTGGGAATGTCCATACGTGTGCGTGAAGCTGCTGCTGTCCAGGCACAGCCCTGGCTCTGCCACCCCTCGGAGCATCTACAGGAACCACTTTGCCAGGATCCCTCCAGTTCAGAATGTGACAGTTTGGGAGGCTGAAAGATAACACAGAGCCCAGCTTTTAGCAATACAAGTAATGCAAGATGTGAAAACATTCCTCTCCTAACACAGTGGAAATGCAATTTGGTAAACACAGTCAAGGAAGATCCTTCAGGAAAAGAAACAATAAATCTTACATCACATATAAAACCTGAAATTCTCTCAGGATGCATCTTCAGAAAATGTGGCATTGAACATCTGAAGGTGAGAATGGATTTGCAATAATGGCTTTTTAGAGGAGGATGAATATTTGATTATATTGTCAATGTGTATTTCTAAAAAATATGCTACACTCTGAGTGATGAATTCGAGCTACAGTTATTTCTAAAACTACAGATTTTGTAGGATCTCTGCTCTTCCTTCCCCCAGAGTTGCCACTGATTAATTAAGACTATTTGGAGTACACAGAAAATGATGGAAAAGGATATAAAGTTTTTGTTCCACTTTAGAAATTTTGTGCTCTTTAATTCAGTAATTTTTTAAGTCAACATTGAACACAAGAAACTGGGACCTGAGCTAAACAGTAATGGGATACTGAGCTTCTCCTTTTATGAAGGAATTGTGTCAAGGTCAGCAATGATGGAAAACTCTTCACAGTGCTGCTTAAGTGTGGTGGGCAGAGAGAAATGACGCCCTTCTTGCTCCATTTCCATCCATCCAGTGGTTCTTATCTGCCACGTGCTCGTTACTGTTCCCAGGGCCGTGTAAAACTGGAGACAGCTGAAATCTTCTTCAGTAAACTTGCACTGGTGGAGGAGCAAAATATTGACACCCGATTTTATAATTGCAACTCACTTTGTTTCGTGCCATAGGCTGTCATTTCAATTTTCCTTCAGGATTCTGTTACGCCATTTATAGCTTTTCTTCAGTAATTTGTTGATTCAAGTTGCCTTTGGACCCTGTTCACTAGTTCTGGCTGAAACTTTCAGACCTAATGTTTTCAAACTTAATATTTTTCACTGAAAAATGCCCCTGTCTTTAAATATAAACTTTCCCCAGATTTCTGCATTTTTTGGATGAACTCCTGCAGGAGTCAAACCTTACACTCAAGTGTTTTGTTTAGGAAAAAAAATTCCTGTTTCTGTCCTAAGGAATGAAAACTGAATGGTTCAATTACTCATTTCAAAGCAGCTCTTCCTTCTCAATCTTGGAAACTACATTTCCGTGGAGGAGAGGAAAAGAATGGAATATATTTATTGAACTAAGGCAACTGGAAGAAATTAGAATCACAGGGAGGGGTTTTGTTTGTTTGTTTTGTGCCCATTTCAGAGCAGACACCATTTTTCAACAAGCTCTGCTGTTCTCACACCAGATGGCTTTATTTTTCCAATACTTTATTTTCCTCACATACATTTTCACTGCAAGTATCTTGCACATGGAAAGAGGATGGGAATGCTTTTTATTAATCTGCCAGATATTTAACTATGCACTAACTCATCCTGGTATCTGAGCCAAATTTGGGGCACCAGATGATTCAATGTGTATATTCTCAGTATACCATGGAATAGCAGGAAGGGCTGGATTATCCCTATTCAGTAATTACCAGAGCTACAAAAAGCTGTTTGCTGAAGAAATGCTTTCAAGGGTTTAATTAATAAATTAAAAATGGGTATCAGCTTACAATTGGATTCCTGGAGCAGCCCCCCATTTAACACGCAGTTGATTTTCATCCTTGCAGGAATTTGGTGAGTTTGGAGGTCAGACAGACCCAAATTCAGTGGGGCTGAATTCAGCACTGCAGAGAAACTGCTCAGAAACTGCTCCCTTCTGCAAGGGAGACAGAAATGTGCAATTAAAAAATACAACACCCACCACCCACATTTGTGTGGTGCTGTTTTCAGACCTGCCTTTGTTCCCAGCCTTTAAGTGGAGAAACCGTTTGGAAACAGCTGCAGCAAAGCAAATGGTTTTAGGGTCCTGCAGGTATTCTTAGTATTTATAGCAAATAAAGTTATGAGAAACCTTCACATGTACATCCAGCTCTCCCTTTATAGTTTGTCTGAAATCTATGACATCCCAACTTGGCTGAGAGAGGACTGCAACGAATGAAACTCATGGCACTCACCTAGGAAAAAATATTCCAAAAGGTAGCCTATCAGTCTTAAAACCACTTTGCAGCTTTATTTTGGTCATCTCAGTAAAAGAAATGCCTAATTACCACTTGGACTGCTTTTCTCTCTGGAGACAGTGCTCATTAAAAAATCTCCTGAATTCAGTACATCACTGAAGGCAATCTGAAGCTGGGATGCCTCAGTACCCAGCCCCCCAGGCACAGCTCTTCTCTTTAATATCCTGAAGGGGCTAAAATAGTTTTCCCAGAATCCAAAACACACTTTTATTCACCACCAGAGTTACAAGTACATTTTGCAGTACAACCTGATTTTAAGAGGAGCTTCTCTCCCAGCTCTTTTGTGACAAAGGTTCCTTTCTCTGTCTCCTGTTCCCTCCTCCCTCCCTGCTGCCCCTCTGAGCTGAGATCCCTGTGTGAGCAGACTCCCCTCAGGAGATGGTATCTTTTTATTTCAATCCCATTTCTGAAGGCTGTTATGTTTTGGAAATCTATTCCTTGAACCACTGTGGGGCGGGGAACCAAGGGAGTATCTTTGCCTTGTTTCCAAGCTATGTTTACTGCATCTGGCCAACTGTTTTACGAGTCATTTAATATTATCCTCTTGATTAAGTCAAAATATTACCCACTCTCCACTTAAAACTCTTTTTCCATCCTCCTTGCAGGAAACATTTTGGGATACATTGTTACAGGAGAAAGAACCATTAGCACAGTATATTGGAGGACTCAATTATGTTCACAGCCACAGAAGCACTGTTCTTCCTTTGAGGGTTTTGCACCAAAATGTTTGGAAGTTACAGTTCTGTTAATTTCCCATTTTAATTTCCTCCAAATATTTCTGTCTAAAAACCAAAACCAAACAAACAACTAAACCCATTTTGGTAGGGTTCAACAAAATCAGTTCATCTTAATGTTCCAGACCCCTTTAACATAGCTTTGGTGAGCCAGGCTTTGCAGCCTAGAGTGGACCTTGCACTGGGAGATTTTTGACTCCTTATAAAAAACTTCTTCTTCCTAGTATTTTATAACATGCTTCCAATATTGTAACTTCTTTAGCATTTTAACCTTTCAGAAATAATCCTATTCAATGGAAAAAAAAAAAAACCAAAACAAAGTCCTGTGTAAATGAGATCAGTGATTTTCAGAAGAGCTTCAGGGCAGCACCACGATCCCAGGAAAAACTCCCCAGCTGCAGAAACCAAGACTGATTTTCCAGAATCTCCACTAGCAGAGGCAACACTTGCTGTGCCTCAGCTTTTCTTGCCTAGAGGGAAAATCTTCCACCTCCCAAAGGCGCAGGTTTCTCTGGACACAGGTCTGGGTGTGGCTCTCGGGGTGTCTCTGCAGGGCCAGCAGCTGGAGTCAGTGATCCTGCTGGGCCCTTCCCCCTCAGGAGATTCTGTGATTCCATGCCCAGCTGACTGCTCGCTGCCAGGCCAAACTAGCCCTGACCTTGGACAGACCCTGTGGGCACTATTTCAGCTCAAACTCAATTAAGACATTACTGGACATGGCCTTGGCTTCCTCAGCACTGCCACATCATTTCAGGATGGATCTAGGGAACAGGCTGGTTTTGAAGGAGACTCAGATCCTGCTGCCTCAGCATTCCTAACCCTATTTGCCATAAACAAGGAAGAAACCAACTTTAATGAGAACGCTTAATGCCAAAATTTTTGCAAGTGCTAATGTTTAACTATCTGATTACATTATTAAGAATTTATTCTATTTTGGAGCCACTGTTTGACATTCTCAGAAGATGCATCAGCCTCATTAGGAGGCTGAGAAAGGCAGAAACTGAGCTTGCAGATGAAATTTAGTTTGTCACTGATACGTTAATATAGAAACAAACACTTAAATTGTGCCATCTGCCTGCTTGCTCCAGCATTCCAAGAGGATGCACAGGAGCTGTGTTCTCCTTTAGCCTTCCCTTGGCCTGTGGTACAGGACTTTGTTGCTGCAGTAGCCAATTGATATTGGCAGAAAACAGCATTTATATAGAATGGTGAAAGAGAAGGAGAGCTGGAGTATAAAAAATAAAATTCACAGAAGCAGCATTGGCCTTGCAAGTACTGCTGTTGGTACATCAGCAGGGGAATTTGTGTTCTGAGCATTAAAAGCACCAAATGAACCAAGTATGTCTCTGTCTCCCAAAGGGTAAAGAGGGACCACGTTTGCTCTCATTTTTAAGGTCTCTGGTTTCCAGTTTCTTGTTTGAACAGATATCACACAAGACAAAAATCTGCCTCAAATCTCATTTTAATTTCGTGGTCGCTCTTTTTCCCTTTTTCATCTGTTCTCCATCTTGCAGAGCTCATTTCCCAGCCTGGTGCCAGCGACTGCCCGCCTGGAATGAGGCGCAGCCTTCAAAATGTCAAACACAATGAAAGCAAAAAAAACCGTAAGGAAAGTGGCCGTGGGGAGCGGAGGGCTCCCGGCTCAGCCTCAGCCAGGCTGAGCTCTGCGGCCGCACAGCCAGGGGGGCTCCCACAGGACGCGGGTGACCCGAGCTGACAGCTCGGACACGCTGCGGGGACAGGGCCGAGTCTCCAGGCCACCATCACTCACACACAGCGAGCAGCACCAGCCTGGCACGCTGGGCACTGGGAATAGCCCAAACTGCCAGTCCCACTGCACAAGGACACGCGTTCCTGGCTCGGGCACTGCACACCTGCTACGTAAACAAAGGGAGGAAACCCAGAGTTGGCGGAAATTCCGAGCATTTTCTTCCTCTCCTTTCCTTTCACTTTCCCTCTCCCCATGCACAGCAAAGAGCCAGGATGGGGGAGCACCCCTGGTGCTTGGGTGGTTTAGGATTGCCCCTCCTGGGGCAGAGCAGCCCCAGAGCTCAGAGCTGGAGCTGGTGAGGGGAAGGCAGGAGACACTGGGTGTCCCATGTGTGCCCCCTGCTCCAGCCTCCCACTCCTCCACCGCCCTGATGGACAGTGCTGCTGTCCAGTTGCAATTCAGAGCCCAGTGGATGAGTCCATCAGGGTATTTAGGACAGAGGACGAATAGGTAATAATAATAAAAATAATTTAAAAAATTAATAATAATAGTGAGAGACACAAAGAACTCGCCCATCACTGGTGGCCGTACATTGGCTGATCACAGAACCTCCCGCTTTCTCAGTTCTATGGGACACGAACAAAACTGGGAATGGAAATTAAATGGCTCCTTAATGAACCTGCTTATTTTTGGGGCAGAACACTGAAGATTCCTCAGCAGCACCATCAGCTTTAAATCCCCCCAAAGACCCTGTGACCTCCAGTACAGCAGGTCTTTGGCCGAGTGGTATTTGGTACACAACAATCTATTCACTAAGATGTGAGTGGGTACTGAGGGGAATAAAAACCCTCTGGGAGAGCTGGGATGTGAGCATAGAAGTGGCTCAGGAGAATGAGAACACAGTGAACACAACAAAACAGAGCCTGGTGGAAGAGAATGCCAGTAAGTAATAGGATGTGATGGAAACTTGATTGATTTCAGTGCATATTTACTGCACTGTTCACCAGTGATTTATCTTAATTTTATATTACTCATTAATATATTCAGCTTGACCAGAGAAATACTATTTTCATTACTCACCATAAAGGAGAAATTTTTCCAAAGGAAAGCTAATTTTACACACAATCCATCATTTGAAATTAGCTCAGCATTCCTGCCTTTTGCAGATACAATTAGTGGTAAATTCCCAGGAAAGCCTCTTCTTGCACCCTGTGGCATCAGCTACAAATGCTCAGCCCACAGGGGAGGTTGAGGCTGGGTATTAGAGAAAATTTCTGCACTGAGGTATCATCAAGCACTGAACAGGCTGCCCTGGGCAGTGGGGCAGTCACCATCCCCAGCAATATTTAAAAGCTGTGTGGATGTGGTACTTGGGCCATGGGTTAGTGGTGGCCTTGGCGGTGCTGCGGGAATGGCTGGATTGGATGATCTTGGAGGGCTGTTCCAACCTAAGTCATTCCATGATTCTATGAAAAATTCCCTTAAAAGCCAGTACTTAGCAGCAGTGTGTAAAATACCCCCTTCCCCCCGATGTTCCTGTGCTCGCTTAACACTCCAGATCAATGCTTCAGAAGCAGCTGAACTGCACTAACATTTCCCTGGCTGGAATTAAAGGGAAAAGGAAAAGGAAGTTGTGTGGCTGAGCAGGGCCAGCACAGGTGGCAGGTGCTAAAGCTGCTCTGGGGAGAGCAGGGACCCTCCTGATGTCTGATTGTCAACAGAGAAAGCAAGAGAGGCATTTCTGCCTTCAGCAGGGCCAGGAGCTCGGGGGATTTTCCCATCAGAGAATAAATGTGCTCAAAGCACTGTCATTGCCTGGGTACTCTGGTACTTCAAACAGCACTTCTGGAGCCACTCAGGGCTGAGGAAATTCAGAGGACAATAAAACCATACCTATTCCTGCCAGCTGAGGGGCTCAGCCCATAAACAGCAGCAAGGCAGAGTGCTGCCTGCAGGGAACTATGGAGTCAGTGAAACTAGACAAAATATTACAAATAAAGTGGTGATTTTTTTCCCTCCCAATAACAAAAATGATGTACAGGATATTTTTGTGCCATTGCTTGCACTTGTTCCTGGAATAAGCAAACAGACAGTGTTTGATCCTCCATTAAGGAGCAAAACAAGAGTAGAAAGCTTTTCATGCTGCAGCACAAAGAGTTTCAAGCAGGTTTTTAATATTAAAAATGATTCCGTTTAATTTGCAAGGTGTCCCCCCAGTAATTAAGCCCAGAGAGAACAGCTTCTAACACATGTAAGTATTAGCAAGTGCACAAACCGGAATGATAAAAGGTGATTTTGCCCTTTCTGAGGAACACTGGGGTTTATTAATAATGCCAAAAATGGTCACGTTTGGGCAATGTCACTCTATGCTCAGTCAAACATCTTGGCTTTATGGAGTTGGAAACCTTCCTTTAAAATAATGTGCCCCTGGAATACTGATCATGTTTTTACTGTAAAAAGGCCACAGTTGACACCTGATTGTCCATTATCTTCAACGCTGCCCTGCAGTGACTTTAGGCAGGAGCAAACCTAAGCCTTTCCTAAAGGAGGTGTTAATGGATTGAGCTCAGGATGGGTTCACCTGAATCCAGCTCAAAGGCTTGAATTGCATTTAGCAGAGGGTGTTAATAGATAGCAATATTCAGAAGTGGACCGATTTTTTACTTCTAGATGGAAAAAAGAGAATGTTGAAAACAGAGAAAAAACACTAAGCGGAAAATACCGTTCCTGTTTCAAAATAGTTATTTCCAGATAGGACAAAGGCAAGCAGATACGTCTGTGTGCAAATTCTAAAAGGCTCTCAGGAAAGAATGATGTTCATCTTGAAAACAGGTGAAAAATGTGAAGGTTCCTATTTTCAGAAGAGCATTCCTTTTTAATCATATGAATCACCAGACCACAGTCTGTCAAACTGGCCTTACATCATAAAGAAATCAACTTGCATATTTACAAATTCCTGCTGCAACAGGAATCTCTCCTGATTCCCACTGGTTAAAGAATCCCACAACTCCTGCTGGTAATCATTGTCATGCAATGGCAGGAATTACATGGGTAACTTTTCATCCTGAGATTTGAACATTTCAACTCTCAAAATTATTTGTATATCCTGCACATTAAACAAGTAAGTGTGTACAACAGAGTGACAGGAAAAGGAATGGAACAAAATGGAAGTGAAAAACGGCTGGAAAAGGCTTTTCAGGGCTTGAATTTTCTTTTTTTTAACCTCTGAGCCAACCTAGCAGAAACTCGTGCTCAATAAAAGTGCCCCAAAGGACTTCACTGCCCCTGCACACAGCAAAATACATTTTACCGTACCTCAGGACCCAACCCAATTTCTTTCATGTCACATAATCACAATGAAGGAAACAAGTGTGGGGTTATTTTATGTGTGACATACCTACGAACACTGGCAATTCCACTGGCAACAGTGAAATTCCAGATGGGAGAGACTGCAGAATTCCTATATCTGCTTCAAATACAGACAGTAAATTAAACATTCAGCTTCCTGTGAGTGCCTCCCTCTCAAACAACAGCCACCGTGTCCCCATGGGAGAGCTGGGTCCTACACTCAGCTTGCCACGCTCTCACTGCACAACAGGACCTGGGAATAGCTTTGGGAATTCAGCTTCCAGGCAGGCCTTCAGCTGTCAGACAAAGGAACATTCTAGCAGGAGTTACCCCAGCTCCAGAAGGAGCCTCCATAGAAAGGTCAAGGTGTCTCAATCCAGTCTTTGATAGTACACTCCAACCTCGCTTAAACTGATTGTTAGAGATTTTCTATCTCAGCAAAGTCCTGACCACTGGGTTTTAGTTTGCCATTTTCTTCCTACTTTTTTTAATGAAAATTCCTTCCCTACCATCGCATTTATAGCAAATTGCTGCAGAGTTTGTTGGCATCACAAAATCAACAGCAATAGAAAGAATATCGAATAGATTTGTTCTGACTTGTGTTGTGAAAGCTCTCTGGAATAAAAGCACCAAACATTCCAGGCTCATCTGTGGCAGGTGGGGAGTGTCACTCTGGAAATGGAACAGATGTTTGATTACGTAGAAAGGGGCATGAGAAACAGGGAATTTTATTGTTACCACTTCCATGTTTGCACAAATGCATTGTGTGCTACATTTCAAGAGATGCAAGGGCTTTCTGAATAATTTTCTGTCCTCTGAAATAATCTTGGTTACTACGTACTTCTGTCTCCCCACGGAAGTTTATCACACATTTGATTCTAATGTTTGTCTCTACCCATTGCACACAAACAGCCACAACGAAGGTTATTCGATCGAAGGTTTTTGGAAGAGATTTAATAAATCTGTAAGTGACACTAATCTGGGAGCTGGGTGGGTCCCTTTCTATCTTTTCAGGATCCTCCAAGACCAGTTTCATGGGAAACACAGCAGGTGTGTCACACACCTCTGGGGCTGGGCAGAGCGACACGGGATTGCTGAGCACTGGGATGTCACAGCGGGTGACATCCAATTGAACCCTCATTGAAGATGCAATTCTGTCTTACGTTTTGGAAACCTGAGGCAATGAAGCGTGGAAGAACTGTGCTTGGAAAAGCTCAGAGAATAACAAATCTCTCTCCAAACTCAGCTCTGTGTGTAAACATCAGTGGTTTAGGCTAAACATTTCAAAACCTGATTTCATCTACTTTTTAAGTAGTTCCTTTCCTTGCTGGGTTTGATTAGGTCCTAAATGCCCTGCAAAAGCTGTGCAGGGCCTTTTTTGGGTATTTGTGGGACCTCTGTCAGGAGAAGTATTACCTAAGAATAGTTTCCTGTAGCCAGTCGAGCACTGTACACAAAGTAGGTTGATCAGAAGAGCTGGTCAGCATTTCTTAATGACAAATTCTGTTCTGGTATGGTCTCTTACTTTATTATTATTATTTTAGTTTTTGAACAGCAGCAGCATTTCTGGCAGCAGCACAGGTATTTTGAGCCTTGCAAGAGGATTTTCAGTATGCACAGCAGAACTTCTGTAAATTGTCCAGTGTAACAGTGTTCTGCTCTGGTGTTCCACGATTTGCAGGAAGACGGAAGAAAGGAGAGTTTAGCCTATTTAAGAATGAGGGAGGGAAGAACTATTCAGTCAAGAAAAAAAAGAAGTTGCTCAGAAAATCTCCGTAACTTCATATCTTTCTTTTTCTCCACTGTACCTGCATTTAGAGCCTGTAATAAGAGTAATAAATTTCCTGGCCTGCTCAGAAAAGTGGATAAAGAAGAAACACTCCCCCCTAGACTGGGAGTGTGAGCTTAACAAAACAGGAGAAATGGTGTGAGAGACAACTTCTGAGTGAAGCCTGTAAAATATTAATTAATCTTTGCTGTCAATATAAAACCCAAACATAATTCAAGACACCGTGGAAGGAAAAACTTCTTCTTGGACCTCACAACTGTAATATTCAAAATGTTTTCACTGCCCAGGTAGGGAGCAAGTCCTGCCTGGGTTAAGTGCCTGTCTCAGACAGCTGCCCTCAGCAACACAAAATTCCTGTCCTGTCCATGCATTTTCTCCATTCCAGCGTCAGTCAGGAATGCCTGGGTGATTTGGAGAGGCGATTAGGTTGCATTCCTGTTATTACAAGTAAGGGAATCAATACTAATTCACTTAGCTTTATTTTATAAGTGGCTAAAGAGATGTAACATCAGCCTCCAACGAGGGAGAACACTTCCTGCGTGTGTTGGAATACTAATAGGAATTGGCTCAAGGTAACCACCCAGCAAGAGCTGTTTGCTAAAGCCAATTAGTTATTAATCAGGAGCTTGCTCATTTTAAAATGTCTGACAATTTTAGAATAAAGGAAAAATACAGCCTGGAGAGCAATAGCAGACCCAGACACTGCTGAAGTCAGGTGAGAAAATAAAAGTATGTAGCATAGATTTTGTACACTGAAACTGATAGTGAAGAGAATTGCATGAAAAACAGAACCTTTCCAAACTGAAGAAGTTCAAATCTGCTCTGCAAACTGGACTCTTCTCTATTCAACACTTGAACTAAGGGCTTGGATATGCTGCTATGAAATAGGCATGTTACAGGTTACACATTTCAGATCAAAGGGCCAGGGCTGGATGGAAAAATACTCCGCAAAAATATGCATTTCGCTTCCTTGGCTTCTTCCCTGAAGGTCTCCAAGGGCTGAACACTAATGCTGAATAACCTTTCCTGGAAACTCTTTGTAGTGGATATAAGCCACTGAGAGAGACAATCTGAGCCACAGGAGAAGGGAACATCCCTCAGCCCCGGCCTCTGAGTTAGGAACGACCTTATTTCTAAATCCATACAAAATCCACTCCAGTTTAATGGCACAACAAACTCTTTTAGCATGAATATCTTCTAGCAGCAAACCCTGCGCTGCTGCAGCCACTGAGCCCTGCACTGGTCCCAAATCAACAAGAGACCAAGGCAAACCAGGATTTTCAGGCTATTCTGCCTGGCATTCAGCAACACCCTGGTTGCAGTAAGAGCCATTCCCCCCTCCAGCTGTCGTGCCATATTCTCCCTTCAAACCCATCACTTGCAGTTTTGTTAAGGACCTACAGAGGTTTCAGTTGGCTTAAACAATCAAGCTTCCCAGGATAAGAAATCAATAACCATTTAATATTTAAGCAGCTTACAAGCCACAGCTGAACTCTGGATGTGGCAGCAGTGTTCCAGCTACAGGGAATTTTTGCAAACCCCAAAGCCAGGAGCAGTGAGGTATTAGCACAGACCCTGCTTACCTCTATTGGAGAGCCTGGCACCTCACTTACAGAGCAAACACTGCTAATGGTGCCTGCCAGTGCCTGCTGCTTCCCACTGAGTGCGTCCTGTGCCAGTCTCGGGGCAGCTCATGGACAATGAGGCCTTAATGGAAAGACAACTCCGAGGCAGGCAAAGCCCCAGCGGGAAGTGCTTCGATCCCTCTGCCCGTAAAGCAGGTACAGGGATCAATTATCCCCCAGCAGGTGATCCATGGCTGCTCTGCTCTCCCAGGATATGGTTTGCTGTGGGTCAGCTCCTGAGAGTATCTTCCATGACTCTGCAGAAACAGAGCACTTAAAAGAGAGTTTCTGTGCCAAGAGGATAAATGCAGCCAGATGTTGTGGACTGGTTGGGAGTTCAGCACTAGGAAACCACAAAATAATACAGAGACTGTACACAACAAACCTTTACTCAGGTATTTCCTTTGGACTCAGACGTATCACTGCCAGGAAAGAGCTCAAAAGGGCAGGTGAGGCAGGAAAAAGAGCTCAAGGAAACAGCTCCACTGACCCCAATTTAAGGGCCTTCCCCTATATCTACATATTTGCATTGACACAGATAGGAACTGGAAAGCTTCCAAATATGTTTTCACCTCCAGTTAGTAGGTGAGAAGCAATCCCTGCAGGAACAGCTCAAATAAGTATAAATAAANATTTGTAGACAAATTCTACGGAATAGATCTCTTTTCACATTGAAGGAAGGCTTAAAAGCAAAATAATCCTTTCTCTTTCCTAAGCTGTGTGAATACTTTAACAGTGAACACATTAAGTTTTAAAGGAAATCAATATTATTTATTCCAAGCCTTTAAGAAGAGGTAAGAAACCTGAAACAAGGATTTTCTGCAGATAAAGACTGTTGGGTCCTTGTAATCCTCAGCTTGCTTTTTTATCCTGAGAAAATGTACTCCTTTGTTGCAGATAGTTGGCTGCTCCTGAACATCCCTAATCCGTGCGGGGCTGATCAGCAATGGCTGAGTTTGCAAGCAATGAAAACCCTCATTAGGGACGATTTTTGTCACCTACCAGCGCAATGAAGAGATCGCTGCCACACAACGCACTCATCAATCGGCATTGTCCTTTCCTGGGTGATAATTCTGTTTATTTTCCTACATCTCCTTGTGGCAGGAAACAACTGAATTGAGAAGAAAGAAAACAGGCAGCTATGACTCCCTAAGGATTTCTGTGTGTCTCCCCAGTCTGCTTTTTTTTTGTAATTTCTCACTCCCGAGCTCCCTGGGGATGAGCTACACAGGGCATGTTCTCCGAGATGCACTCTGCCTATGAAAAAACCCTTAATTTTTATGAACTCTTGATTTTTAAAAATGCTTGATGACTTTCAGCTTTGAGGAGCTCCAGAACTGTCTGTGACCTGCAGGGGCTTGGGCATTCCCTACTAGCTGTGCCACGGGATGGATTTCCTGCCACAGGTTGTTAAAAGCCACCCCAGTGACTCGTGTGGGGCTCTGAGGACACGCTGTGGTTTCCCAAGGCAGGGGAAACGGCAGTTTTATTTAGCATTTACAGAAGGCTGGTACCAGCAGTTGTTTACAGGAGCAAATACCCAGTGACAAACAGTTCCTGGAAGTCTCCAGCCAACATTTTTCAAGGAAGCCAAGCCTGACAGGTTGTCTTTAGCCTGGTATCAATCAATAGAACAGCAGCAGCAGCCAATCACACGCATTACTGCAAACACTGGGGAACAGCATTTGGGGAGGCACAGGGACCCAGGAGTTGGGAACTGGCAGAATTCTGCTCGCAGACACAACACCCCCATGATGGGAATAACAAACCAGCAGCAGTGTCGCAGAAGGAAAGCCCTTGGAGTCACACACTCCAAACTCCACCTATCCCACAGGTGGAAAACAGAGATCCAGGCCTAATTTTATGTTTCTTGCAGAGCAGCCAAAGTCACAATAAAACAGATTAGCTGAGAAATAGCAATAAAACCTCGTTACCTTGATAATGTTGCCTTTGTCACTGAGGATTTAAGGGGTGTTACTGCAGCGAGTGTGCAGCAACAGGGACCTGCAGGTTCCAATTACTAAAGGATGCATTACGCTAAGGAGACCTGAGTCTCTGGGATGACACACTGGAGATCCACCTGGCATGGCGACTTTGGTCAGAGCTCCTAACTACAGCGACTTGCTAGTAGAGTTTTCCAGGAGAAAATATGTCACTATCACATTTACTCGTCAATTATTGCTAATGGAAACAAATAACTTGCTTACTTAAAGTAATTACAAACCTCGTGCTAAGAAACAAAAATTAAGTTAAGCAAGCACAACTCATTTCTTCACCATTTCCCCACTGGCAAAATAATTAAATTACATTTTGCAATTTTTAGGAATGCTCAGTATAAATCACTGACTTTATTCTAATAACATTATTGAATAGTCTACAATTTTTTCAGGAGTTGTAAACACTTTCACAACTCCAGATTCTCCCCACATAAAAAAAGCAAATGAGCATATGGAAATGGTTTTACTTGGAACTTCCTTCACATCCCCACCAGCTACAGGAGCATTTTGCAGATGTTTTCTCCCACACAGACAGGTATTTGCCAGCTTTGTCAGCAACCAAATGACAGAGAGGAATGCAAACCTGCCTCAGCATGGTGGACAATTTTCTTTTCCTCTGACCATGACAGCCTTTCCAGGGAAACATAAAAGAGGAGATTTTTAACAGAGGGCTTCTTTTGTGCAAGTTATTATTTTCCTATTACCATTAAAAGAACCTGATGACCAGGCCTGTGTCTTCTGAAATTCTAACCTTGTTCCCTTTTATTTAATTTCTTTCAGATTTCTTCCTAAACTTTTCTCTTTGATGCCCCCCTGGAACTTAAAATGCTTTTCTATGCTGTAATGACTCTCTTCAGAAGTTCCTGGCTCCTTAGGAAAGCCCAAAGCTGGGCACACACAAGGTACAGAGACTCCTCTCACCTCAGCTGCCCATTCTCCAGCAGGTTTGAGCTGATTTGGTGCTCAAAGAATGATAGAGCTGCATACATTTACCTTCTCCATCTTCCTCCTCCTCCAGTAATTTAACTCCTGGGTCATTTAATGACCAACTCCAGCTATGTTCTTAAACTTTAAATCAGCCTGTGACCACTTGCACTTGGGTGGGATTTACTGCTGTTAGGATCTGCATTGTTGCGTTTAGCTTTTCCAAGATAACTGTGTTGTTTTATGGTTTTGACATAACACAGACACCGAGATGTCTTTTTTCATCATCTCTCAAGTGTCTCAGCTAATCAGCATTTCTGTTTCGTGGTTACAGTCTCCTGGCAACAAAACTTTATCTCAAACTGCCCCTTGTTGTTTTGGAGACCCTGTGCCCAGAGCACGTTACATCTTTTCTTTTTCCAAACACATTTAGTACCCTTCCTTGTTCTCCTTGTGATTACCCATTGCTTGCCTGAAATAAAGCACCAGGAATATGCTAACATTTACACACATACTACTCCTGTTTGTGGTTGTTCCCTTGCACATGAGCCATGACTCTGTCACTGAGCAAACCCTTCCTTTACAGAAAAAAATGAAAAAGAAAACCCCCAAAGCACCAAAAAAGGCTTTGGAGGCTCAGATGCACTTTTCCAAGAGAGCATTCACACATCCCAGCTGTCCCAGCCTTACAGGCCTGTGGAACAGGCTTATAGACTTCAAAAAAGAGATGGTGAGGCTATTTAAGAATATGTTATCTACAAATTCAAACTTTCTAATGCTGCCAGCTTCAGGGAGGACGCCTGCACTTCCCAGTAAGTCAGAGCAGCCTGTTTCCCCTGGTCATTTGGAGCCCTGACTGCCAGGACTCCAGGCTTGGCAGTTCAGACAAAAGCAGACATACCTGGGACCTGGCTCTCTCGCTGTCCAAGGCATTTAACACCATTTAGCACACGCATTTGTGATGTGACTGGGGGGATGAGCCTCAGCTTCACCTGCATGTCACACCCCACACACATATTTATGCTTATAGGTGTTTTTTGAGCCCTGTTTCTTCAGACTCTCATGCAGAAATAAATGTGGGGTTTTTTTGTATAAAAGCTAGACAGATAAAGTGAAAGACTTGTATGGCACCAGCAAAGTGGCTTAGGTAGTCATGACAACCACGTCAGTGCTTATAAAACTTCCCTTCTTCTTAATCTTTTTTGCAGTTTAGATAGCACACACGCGAGCTGTAAAAACCAGTATCTGATCTGCAGCAATAAAATGAAAAGTAAAATGTTCACAGCAGTGAGGCTGAGACACGGACAGTTGTTGGGTGTCATTAACAGCAGTTTTGTCCAGTTCCCAGAGGGGCTCCTCAGTGTCTCCAGGCTTAAGAGAGACCCCATATTTGGGGGATCAGGGAAGGGAAGGAGGGAGAGGGTTAACGCTGCTTTAAAGGGAAGATGATCAGACACTAAATACACACAAACAGATTATAAATGTATTCAAATCCCCATGTACTTACTATTTCCTTCATCATCTGACCCCAGGAGGGCTCTGCTGCTCAGCCCCAACTCAAGGGACTGTGGGTTCCCACAAACCATCCTTCCTTGAGCAAGAATCAGCATCCATCTTTTGCATTCCATCTTCTATACTCATTACTTTTTCACCTTCTTTTCAATGTGGAAATCTAAAATCCCTCCCGGCCTTATCATTCACAGGTGGAAACCAAAGCACACCAGAAATAAATACCCCTCTCCATCCCAGAGAGAAGTAAATGGATTTGCTTCCAGCAAAAAGGGAGTGACTGCTGTCAATAAGACAAATCACTCCCTCTCTAATCAAGTGATAAACTCAAGAAAATTGCAATGCTTTATATACCTAAATCTGCCAAGAATCATGTGTAGCTTCAAAGGAAAAAAAAAAGGTTGGCATCTGGACTCTAATAACTGAACTTCCTTTCATGTGCTATTATTGTTAAGAAGTATAATTTACTGAGGTAAAAAACAAATAAAACCTTTCTTTTATAATAAAATAATTATGGTCAGCATGCTCATTTCTTTCTTCTTTCTCTCAGCTGTGAGGAATAATTCCCTGACATCTGTACAAATTCCCCAATTTCATGTGATACCGAACTTACCAGGTCTCCATCAGCAGTCTCAGGGAAACAGCTCCATCTTCTGGGAGGCAGCCCTTCAGTGGCCAGGGAGGGAGCAGCTCCAGCGGCTCATCCTGTCCGGTCTCAGGGCTTTATCAGCGATCTTATCAGTGCAGGAGCGTTGGCTCAGGAATCAGTTTCTCTGGGCTGGTTTGCAGTGGCAGAGCTGTTAAAGCAAAGCAGAGAAGCTGAGTAAACAGAGACTTAGCAGCCAATCCACGGCAATAAAAGCATCCCACAAAACCTGCGGGCACAGCAGAGACACCCCCTAGTACCCCAAATCCACAATGACATTGGTGGAAAACACAAACATCCTTAGGATGATCCCTGCCATGAACAAGTTCCATAGTTCCCAACACAGAAATTAGTGATGACACACAAAATATTTACCAAGATTAGCACGGCAAATGCCTGACAGGAATCTTCCCCAGCAGGTAACATTGAATGTTAGCTAGTTGTTCTACAAAATGGGAAAAACTGGTCTCAGGATTTGGGATACCGCATTTAGCAGTGTATAAATGGCAGTTTGGGATGGAAGCTTTGCATTTCTTTCCAACTCAAAAGCCTCCACGTGGTGAATTCTCTCGTCCCCATTAATCACAAGTACTGTGCTTCACAAAGGCTGGGAATGAGTTCCCCGAGTGATGCTAAGGAAGCTCGTTAGGCAGGAATCAGTGACTTAAAATTGTGCTGTTCCATCAGCTCTGATTCTGCTGCAAGCATGTAAAGTCTGATAAAGTCAAATAACCAAATATCTGCATCACCTTCCTGGGAACATTAATACCAATTGCTGAGAACTTTCTGTTAATTATATACAAAATCATTATTTTAGTCTTAGACTTTCAGTCACTTTTATGCAGCTTTTGACAGCACTGGCAAAACCACCTTCATCTTTAGGTTCCTGTCTACTTTGCTCATTAACTACAGAGAGAAGAGCTTAAATTACCTCCAAGGGTAACTGATTTATTAAATGTCTCCACCTTTTTTTGCCCCCCAGAAAATAATGAGCCTGAAACTAATACAATAAAAGTTCCCTAGCTGATCCCAGGGGGCTGTGCGTGGTGTTCCTGGAGTGACCCGGAGGGAAGGGAACTCTTATCAAGCAACAAATGAGGACAAATAACCATTCTTAGAAGATGCTCAGGACAAAAACCTGTCTGCACCACCACCCTGTAACATTTAGAGGTGAGAGCTCTCTAAGGATATCAATAAGAATACATTTACCATTCCTTCTAGGTTCTTTGGTTTGTCAGGTTTTTCCAGTTTGGTTGGTTGATTTTTCTGGTTTGTTTATTTGATTGGATATTTTGGGGGGGATTTGTTTTGGGTTTTTTTTTTGGTGTTGATTTTTTTCATAATACTGACTTAAAGTCTTGGTGTGTAGTTTCAGTTTAAGTACATTGAAAATACATTGGTTATACACTTAGTACATTGATTGACTGGTGGAAAAGAAATCACCCCGCATTTCTTTTACAACAAAGTACCCATCTGAAGATGTCCCCTTATTTTTGTGATTGTGGAATGTCTGTGAGCAGAACAGAATGGCACCAGATTGGTTTAATCACAGGTGATACCTCGTGACTTTTCTTTTTCTAGGTGAATTGAATGAATTGTGTTGATCTCCTAAATTACATGGAATATTTTCTCTCAGTTGGGCCCAGAAGACAAATATCGAGCCCCTCCTCAAAGCAAGAGGACAGAGAGCAGCTTCATTCCACAAAGGAATTTCCAGTCTCCATAAAATGCTTTCACCCACATTTTTTGTTCCTCCCCTTGTCTGCCCCTCCAGCACAAAGACAGAGTCAGTGTCAGAGATGTATTTTAGATGTTTTCTCTCCCTTAACTCCTTCTTGAAACTTCACTCTCAACTTTTGCTGAATTTAGTACAACACATCTAAAACTTTTCTGGCAGCTCTTACAGCCGCAGATTTCAGAAGGATTTTGCCTTTCTCCGAGAGCTCTGCAGTTCCTCTTTTACCACAGCAAGCCCACTGTCCAGGAAGTCTAGCAGAGCCTCATTTACTGAATCACAAAGTTTTTGCCCAAGGAGCTCCCTGCAGTCCTGCCTGAGGTGCTGCCTCCCTCACAGAGGTGCTGGGAGCCTGCTGTTCTGCAGGAAACACGGAGCCGCATCCGCCTGGGCTCCACAAGGCGCTGCCTGGAGCTTGCCACAGCTGTGCTTCACCCAGTGCCCTCCCTGGCCACCACCCACCCTCCGGTGGCACAGAAGCCCCGGGTTTCTCTAAACTCTCTCCACAAAGTCAGGGAGAGGTCGGAACTACATCCAAAAATAACTTTGTGCTGAGGTTTAATCAATGAACTTCAAAAGATTTGCTGATCCAGACTGTAAAATACAATTTTAGCTCCTCGTCTGTGGTACAGCTTTCTGTAACATGGATCAACAGGGAAACCCCCACTGCGGCTCCGACATAAGGTCCATAAATAGCCAAGCCCACTAACAAGTATTTTATTAGTGCTCCATGGCAACACTGAAGCGGTTTTGCTGTTCCTACAAGTCACACAGTTGCGTGAGGAGACATCAGTTTGCTTTCTCTGTTTGTCATCCATGAGGGCAAAGAAGATAGGGAGCCAAAAGAAGAGAATCCCCATCACTACTGGAGCAGCTGCTTTACTGCCCTGAGGCTCTGTTGCAGCATTTTCCGGTACCTTTTTACTACACAATTTCTTGGACAAAGCACTCCTGGATGCTGCACTCAATTTCACAGCCCATGTAATGCTTGGGATGGTGTGGATAAACAGTGAACAGAAATAGAGCTTTAAAGTGACAAATCACCCCGTTCCTAGGGAGGGAAGGCAGAATTCTTTTCCTCTCTCCAAGGCAAAGACTTCAATCAGCTTTCTGTCCCTCCTGGTTCATGGGATTTGTCCTTGGCTGGGGGTGCCACGGCCAGGGACAGCATCACCTCCAGCCATCACACACCCCCAGTCACACAACAAGGTGTGCCAGGCCTGACTGCAAGTTTTCCCTTTTCCAGGCATGTCCTGAGGGAAATTTCTACCTGCTCTGTGCCCGCTAGAGAGAGAACTGCTCAGGGGCCTCTCAACAAGCTTTGCTCCCTCTGTTCTAGGCAGTGTAAATGACTTGGAGCATACCAAAGCCCTCAGCAGCCACGGAATTGATGCCACCAGGGAGGAAGTGCCCACATGTTAGCACCAACACGTCAGGAGGATATATGTGAGGAGAGCTAAGCCAATGCCCTGCTGAGGAGATCCATACGTGTGTTCCTTCCCCCCTCAGCTCCTGCATCCCCTGTACTCAGCAGATGTTAAAGTCAGGTGATCAATTATGAAAAATAAAAATTCAAATATTTACACTATAATTGCAAGTGCTGCAAGGCCTCAGCATCTAACTGTAAAATAAAAATTAATGTTAAACCAAAAAAGGGCAGCCCAGCATTGTTCCCGTCGTGTCAGACCCACCGAATGCCAGGGCTTTGCCATGGGAAGCACAAGGTGTCCTGGAACACCTCAGCAGGAATACCCCACAGACACAAACAAAGGCAGCACCCCACTGGCTCCAAGGCGTAGCTGACATGTGGTAGATTCTGCCTCATCTGTGAGTCATTTTACTGCCTGGTTTTGCCTAGCTGTCCTTTTTTTTTTGCAGGACTTCAGAAGAGTGATAATTAATTTTAAAATAACCATGGACCTCTTTTCAACTTTTCCATACTAACACTGAAGTTCATCCACTGGAGTTAACTGTAATTAGGCACATTCTACCATCTCACTTTCCCAAACTCTAAAAAGGGTTTTCCTCAGAAGATGAAAAATTTAATTAACTGAAAGATCCCATGTAGGCTATAATTTCTTTTATTCTCTTCTCAGGAAGATTTGCCTGACCAAAACCTGAAGTGCAAAAAATGCAAGGATTATGGAACAGAAGCCTGAAAGCCCCAGCAGGAAGTCCCAGAATATCCATACCTATACATGTGCCAAACCATGACTACTTTATTGACACCTTTACATCAGCAGCCAGGGCAGAGTGGGGACCAACAGTAACTTCCTTTTCCCCATCTCCTATCAAAACAGTTGAGTAAAGAATGAGGGCTTTAAACGTCAAAATACAGGATCTTTGTTGTCAGACAGAGAATAACCACTCAAAAATGAGAAGCTATCACTTCTAGTTACCACAAGGCTATTTATAATCATGTGAGGTTATTCACAGGTTGGCACGGCTGACTCCTGTATGCTGCCTCCTTCCACACTCATCAAAATCATCTCATTTTGACAGAATTTCCACCAATTGTGCCCCAAACAATTTATGCTTTTCAACAGCAATTTTTAAATCCTGAAACACCTGGAGATAACTAAAGGAACTTTTAGCTGTCTATCGGGAGAGCTCTTCTAGAGATGGAATAGCAGAGTCTTCCTTGCTATTTCCTTGAGATAAACTACTGAATAAGAATTCCAACAAGAATACAAAGTGCAGGGCATTAGAAAGAGGCAGAGCAAAGGGTTCACAGCGAGTCACTGCTTTGGGGTTACTGAGGCTCCAGGAAGTTTAAATACCCACTAATTTTTGCAGCTAAAAAAGTAGCTATTGTGTTTCTGGGCAAAATGCTCTCAGTGGCTCTAAGTGATGCATTGGAGGAAAAAATTAACCGTGCACAGTTGAATAAATTTCTTTAAAGGCCAGGGATGGCCATGGTCTGACCCTCACACAGCCCAGCTCTGGCTCCTTTGTGCTCCTCTAATGGAATGAGGAGCAGAAATGCTGCTGGTGGCTCCTGAGGGCAGTGGGGAGATAAAATCATTCCCTGCCTCAAAGCAGCTCCCAGGAGAACTTACCTGGCACAGATTCCCTTGTTATCTTCAGCATTTTCTCTCCTGCCTTTCCATTTCTGAATCTACAAAATGTTTAAGTAAAGCCTGGGGGGAGTTTGCTGCCGAGCTCCAGGTGTTTATCTGCAAATATATTTAGGGCACTTTCCATTCAGTGCTGCTGGAGACTGACTTATACTAGATACAAAACCCTTCCTAAAAGGCAGTCACCAAAGAACCTGAGATCACTGGCACCACAAGAATGACTGGAAAAGGGAAGGAACAAGTGAAGAACACTGCAGTAGTATGGTCACATCCCCTTGCACATCCCTGCCTGCTTGCTAAATAAACCAAGCTGAAGAGAAGCAGGTCTGGTTTACAGCAAGACACTCTAAACAAGGCAATTTCAATTATGGGTTGTTCCACTGCCATTTTGATTATGTGAGAAGTAAATAGCCTGTAAAAGGTATTTTCTCTACCTCCATTCTGGCTGTATGTACACATACCACAGTGGCACGGTCTGAGCCTTCTGGAAGGGACATCACTGCCATCCTATTTAACATTTTATGGGAGAACAGACTTCTCAAAGTTAACACAATTTGAGGGCCACTCACCTCCCTCTGTAACCTTTATCTGTACATACATTTCTCCATGGAAGTACAAATAAAAATCTCTGTGTCAAACAGCTCAGTGTCAAAAGACCAATGAGTCATGTACTATAAACTATAGAGACTCCTGGGAGCTTTGTGGAACTGGAGCGGCAGCAGCATGCAAACAATAAAGCAGAAAAAAATACCCAGAATGTGCTTTTCCTGCCCAGCCAGTTGATTTTGATTATTAAATGGCCACAGTGTAGCTCTCATCTCCTTTTTGTGCTCCCTTCTTGTGAGTGTCCTGACACTGGAGTCAGGCTACAAGGCCTTGTGTTTTGAGACTGTTTCATTACCAAAAGTTTTAATAGCCATGCAAACAACAGACTTTGCAAGAAAGCAGAGAAATAAATGAACGTGGATCACAGTGGAAACAGGCAGTTTAGATTTATTTCTACCTTTCAAAAGCAATTTATTTTTTTCTTTAAAAAAAAAAAAAAAAGGAAAGAAAAGCACACTTTCATTGTGTTAGATTTCCACACCCCAGTTTGTTATGTACCAAAATGCTGGGTCAGTATCTTGTGCCACAAACTCATCTTAACTTGAGAAACATGGGGATTCAAATTTATCGACAAAAATTATTGTGTTATGTGATCAGTGATACAGACCCTATGGGCACAAATCCAGAAACTCAGCAACAGCTGACTGGCTGGGTTTGAAGGAAAAAGGAACATGTCACATGTACTTTTAATAACTAGCATATTCTCACCCATAAGATAATGTTACCTAATGCCTGGATTTAGGCTAACTCTTACGAAATAGGAAGAATAAAGCTGTCCAGTGTTCTCACACTTTTGACCTAAAAACCATGAAGTGCCAAGCATGAGCTCCATGATAACGACACACCAGGAATGCAGGTGACTTATCCAAAATTCAAAGTCAAATGCTAATTTGTCTCTAAGTAAATCACGATTATATATTATTAAGTCAATTTGCAAACCAAGCTTAAAAGATGCATAATTAACAAGAAGTCTGTTCCACGTTGGTGGGGAAGAAGGTATTTTTAGCTCTCCTGCGTATCACCTACAGCACATCAGACGTGCACTCCTTAACATCACCTCTGCAGTTATCCTGCGCCTCCTGGGCTCCCTGAACTGGGAAGTTCACTCCCATCCTGTCCCAGTGGTAGTAAACACACACAGCTCCTCTATGGTAACCACAGACCCCATATCTCCATTTGGAAGCCCACATCTAACACCCTTTTAGCTTACCCTCTTTAGGAAAAGCTGCTTTGGGTCTCCCTGTGATGACTGTCCATTCACTGATGAAGCAACATGGGCAGTCAGCTGATCCTACACCCTAAAAATATCCCACCCCTTTATCGGCAGGGCCTGTGTTTGGATAAGAGAGGACCCTTAAAGATGTGATGCAGCAGTTCTTGCTCTGCAAACTCTCAGGGTAAATCCAGATTAATTTAATTGACTTCAGTGAAATCCTTGCAAAACATTACAGGCACAAGTGAAAAGCCTGAGGATGGATGGGACAGGAATGTGCTGCAACGCTGGACGGAACAAAAAGTAATCCAGCAATATGAGTGGTTTTGTGTGGTTTTTTAAAACCCCGATATGGAAAAGTACTTCAAAGAATGAACTCTATAAAAGCTTCAAGTATGTGATTATGCCTCATGAAAACCAGTGCAACTAAGGATATACCTTATGAGAGGTGTGCTTTAAAGCACAAGAGTAAAGTTTTCTCCCTAGAATTGGCTTTAATCTCTCTTACTTTTTTTCCCTATTACAATTTTCCAGCTGTTGTTATTCATCCCCTCCCTTCCAGGGCTTGCCTTACACATTCTCCGGAACACTTCTCTATACCAGCACAGAGGACATTTATTTTTTCAGAAGCCTTCATGTCTAAAAAGTTTTTTGACTGTGAGGAAAGCCAGAAATACCCTGAAGTCTCCCACAGATGCTCCCAGGAGTGACTTTTTAATCCCCTCCTTGCACACCAAAGCCTGCCAAATACACGTGTGTGGGCTGGGGGAGCTCAGCCAGTCTCACCAGGAGGGTGTGAAGAGCTGAAGACGATGGAGAAGAAAGCTTTGAATATTGTGGGACTGCAAAGACCACAGGACTGCACTTGCCAAGGCCATGCTGAATTTGCCACAAGTGTATCTCTTGGTCTGCAAAGGCTTTTGAAAACTGGAATGATTTGTTATTTATGCAAGTCCATTGATAGATCCCTCAGCCATAGATGTATCCTTTACATATTTTACTGGGTGTTCTAATTGCCCCCCAGACACACAGGTCTGATTTCAACAACAGCTTTTTGTCATCTCAGCCCAGTTATGCAACCTCCTCTTTGTGCAAGCACAGTTCCACGTGTGATTTTCCTCCAATACTGTACAGCCTTGAAAGTAAAGTTTGTGACTAACAATTAAAATTCCCAAGGATAATGTTTGCCCTCTGCACAAACGAAACATTACAGCCACTCTCCTTTTTCATTCCTGTGAGGTCCATTAAAGAAAACAGACCTAAAGGCAGCAAGCTTACCCATGTTCCACCTTCTTTGGGATAAACAAGAGGTGAGAACACAGGGAAAGAGCATTTATCAAATTTAAAAATACATATACTTGCCAGGATGTTTTCCCTACTATTGTTGTTTTAGGTCCAAAAGACAGAATATCTCCAAGAATCAAAATAATGAATTCTTCCCATTTAAATCCAGTAAACTGTCACAGATCCAAGGAGTCAAGTCAAAATAGCCCAGCTGAGCTATTGAGCAAGACACCAAACCACTGAGCCACGTGGAACTGAAGAAAACAGTGAGCAAGTTCTGCTGCCATCTAAAAACCCAATGGCCCTCTCTGCTCCCATCCAGACCTCTCGGAAAGGGCAGCTCGACCCTGGAAAAGGACGCTGCAGGCCTGGTGGGAGGATCACATCAGTGCAGTTCTAACTTGCTGATTGGCTGAAAAAGTGACAGCCAGTGTGACTTTGCACCTTCTAGACCATTTTCTTGTCTCTCAAAATGAATATACCAAGAGTATCAACAGAACAAGTCCAGATTATCTCCTGCAGCCGCCTTTCCGGAGCCGCTGGCACTGCTGAGGCTCTGCTGGCTCTCGTGGCCACAGACTGGCACAGATCAGAGCCACCCTCGTGTCTGGCAAAGTGTCACGACTGTTACTATTTCAGAGATTGGATTGTGGTTTATGCTACATGAGTCCCACACTTCACCTGCTGGTAACTCGCTCCCCTGACACACCCACATGGTTTTCACGTTCTTCAGTTTATTCCTTACCATCTGCTACTCAGATGCTACAACTAAATCAAATGTTACTGTTGCAGCTCTCTTTGAAATATGTTCCTTTGCCCTTCTGTAGCTCTTCTGATCAGCTTTAGAGTATTTACTCTGCATGCAAACACCCAGCCTGTAATTCAGAGCGTTTGCTCTGATTTAAGCAAATGCCACAGCCAAATCAGAGCATCTTTGAGGAGACGGGGAAGCCCAGGCAGTGCTCACACAGGCCATCGATCAGGCGTCAGACTCACAGACTTCCAAACTGCTGATAAACAGCTGGCATTTCCCCTCACTTGTTACTGAGCAAAGAAACACTCCTCTGTGCCAACCTTTCTCCTTCAGATTTACTTTTGCAGTGCCAGGATAAACCCAACTTCCCTTTGGGAGAGAATTCTCAGCTGCTGCAGGGTCAGGATTGTCACTGCAGCACTCAGAACACTGGCACGTGCATTCAGCCATGTCGGTCACATCCCTTGCTGGTGGGTGCTACCCTGGTTCCTTGGACTTTTGGTTTGCTCTGGTAAATCACATTTTCACCCCAATGACATCCCAAAGAGCAGAACTGGCTCTCGCCTATAATGACAACCTCTGAAATACTTTGTGGTTCATTTTCCAGATGCAAAGCACCAGGTTTTGGGGCTGACTGCAAATAAGTAACATGACATTGTTCTCTCAAAATAGGGCCCAAATCCTGCTTGCACATATCCTGCTGCCACCTTTGTGCCACGAGGAGGTTCCTGAGTCAGACCACTGCAGATAAATTTGATTTAGTAGAGCAACCCTTGAAAACCACCCACTGAGGATCTTAACACTCAGCATTTTTGAAAGTGGCCCATTCACGCTGCACTTCAGATGCAGCATGAACTGAAAGCAACCGAAACATCAGCAACTATCACAACTCCTCTGCCAAATCCAGAGGTTTCTCATGCAATTAATTTTCATGTACTCATTCCCATGCCATCGGCAAACTGAACCTTCAGCCTTTCCAGGAATATTTCCATTTTGCATCTTTGCTTGTTACATTCGCTTCAGGTGATTCAAAACAGCACTCTGCAAAATGCCATCATCTAAACCCGCTCTGCAGACAAATGAGGGCCACAAAGTCCCCAGCGAGGGTTTGCCTGAATGACATCAGCTCCCGGTGTTCACCTGTCAAGCCCACGCTGGCCCAGCACAGGCAAGACAGAGCGCAGCCGCACTCCAGCCTTGGAGAGCTTTGGGAATGAAACAGGAAACCAAACAAAACCAAGGCTGTCAGCCCCACTGGAAGCAGGCCCACAAACGTTTCTGAAGCAAGAACATCTTGCTGTTTCCTGAAGAGCCCTTGATGTATTTTCCCCAAAAGCCTCTTTTATCACCAGTTGCTGCTTCATTTCCTGCTTGCTGTCCTGATCAGCCTTTTATTACTGTAATTCAATAGTAGAGACTAAAACCAAGCAGGTAAATCAAAGGCTTATGACATTCATTATAGTAATCTTTCCCTCATACTCTCATGTATAATAAAAACCTTTGCGAAGTTTGAAAAAAAAAACAAAACCACTCTGCAGTTGTTTAATTTCCCTTTTTTTAATACTTGTGATATATCTCAGAAAAAAAACCTCTTTTAAATACCAAAGTATCCTCAGGGTTTCAGGCAAACGGCTGGCTTATGGAGAACTCAGATTTTAGGCTTCAGATCAGCATGCTGGATGTAGGCAGGAATGGCAGAATGGTGCCAGAGACAGAGCAGGATGCCAGACTTGGATCAACTGGATACAGCAACTTAGAGATGCAGCCTGTACAATTTTCAGCTGCTTCTTTGATCAAAGAGTTCTTGCAGCACAGCTTTTAATCCCATCAAATCTACAGAAAGGTGAGAGCTGGTACCTCAGAAAGCAGCTTGTTACATGCTGGCACCCAGCCTGGCCTTTAGTATTTTTGAGAGACAGGAGACTGTATATTAAAAAGGTTTAAATTTCTGAAAAACGGACTGAAAGGAACACTTCTCACTGATATTCTTCAGGCTTTGAAAGCCTGGTATCAAGTCCGGTGTAGCACAGACTTCTTCCCGTACTGAGTGACCTTTGCCAAGGCTGTAAACCTGCTGTTTTTCACGAATTAAGCAGTTCCTAGTGCACATGGCAAAAGCAGACAGATCTTCAATGCCAAACTAATTACAGCCAACCTCTTTTATGACACCCAGTTATTGTGACATCTCTATGTAATATCATTCAGGTTAAACCCATTCACCTGAAATTTCCCATACATGTCTCTATTTTGATTGAAAATAGTAAAATTAAACTTGATATTTGGCAAATTAATTGTTAAACAGCACTTGGAAACATGTTGAGTTTTCAATTTCAGTGCTATTGAAAAAGCTCATTGCACCAGCAGCTTGTACGAGCCTCTCTAAGTGCACTTCATGAGGTAGAGATGAATTTATGTAATTGAGATTAAGCACCTTTGGACAGTTGGACTTGCTGCTATGAAAACCTGAATTTGACTCAACCAGTGCTTATTAACTAATGTTAATAATATTAACAATATTAACTAATGTTCCTAATGTAAGGGCTGGAATGTGGGTGGCAACATCCACTCTTGTAACTTCACAAATGAAGTTCCCACAAACGCAAAGTCCATGTCCATGGAAATAACTGTGTGAATACAGAGCAAAAGAGGGGTTGCTCAGGAATGGAAACGTGGCTGAACCACAGGAGTTAGAGGCACTGTTAAATGGCACTTCCAGATCTCTGTCCTGCAGTTGTCCAGTCTGGAACTTGGTCCTTCTGCAACGGTACAAATAACTATTCATTCTTCCTGTGTGTTAATCTGATGGGTTAGAAGACGGTTATGGATTTCCTGAGCCATGGAGCTGACCCCCTGCACATGGGGATTGAGAAAGGCTTTGGGAATGCACAATCACAACTGCTTTTACTTTTATTTTATATTCAGATTATTATTATTTTATTAAGGTGCATCAACCTTCTCATTTACAAACTGCTGGCCTATGAGCAGAAACCTACAGCACTGCTCATTGGTTTGCATGGGCAAAGGTGGATCTCAAGAGGAAAAGGCCATGAGAAATTCTGAGGGATGTCTGGAAAAGCAAGGATGCCTCATACGGAATTTTGGTCTGTCAGCAAGGCAGCTCTGGGTGACAGGTACCAGCAGCTCTGCTCGAACATTTAATTAGTGGCTGCAATGCAGCCAATTACTCACTATTAATTTAAAGGCTGTTTGACTCTGGTACTAACGCGATGGCCTTGACTGATTTCCAGCAGTATTTGCTGGATACGTGTGCAAGGTGAAAATGATCCAAAGCAAACCCAACCTCCTGTCTCCAGAGAGGTCCCGGGGTGCCTCTGAGCACCCCTCCTGGTTTGTATCCAGTTCAGTGGCAAAAGGGACTCTTTGGGAATCTCAGGCTGTGCTGACTCGTGCAGTTCTGTGTTTGGGCAGAAGGAAGGGAAAACGGTCTGGAGGTTTAACAAGAATTTCGGGTGAAGTTCAGTCAATTTATTTAATCTTAAATTACTCAAACTCAAAGATCCATAAAATTCACTCCTAAAACTTAATCTAATATTTGCACTGCTGCATGGGGAATAATTACCAGAACACATTTCTTTGAAGTTAATTGGTCATCTAGACCATACCCTGCTGCATTTTAATTACCCTGCCTATCTTGAATATGGTAAAAAAAATAAATAATTAGAAAGGATTTGTTTCCTCATGTTAATGCCACACATCCTGCTCTGCCAGGGAACAGGCAGTCATTATAAAATATCAAGAGTGCCATTTATGTGCTTTAGCATGATGCAGGTGGGATGCACAACAAATTTGCTGCATTAATGAAGCTGAATGAGGCTTTAAGTCTTAACGTTGGCACAAAGCTATTAATTTGTCATTACAGCAAAAGGGTTTACACAGACCCCTTGAAAACAGACTTGTCACGTGTCAGGAAACCTCTCTGCCCATAAAAATAAAGAATCAAAAAAATCTGACTTTCAAAAATAACTATTTTCCAATGGCAGCTGAGGAGCTGGCTCCTATTTTTGGTGTTTATTGTTTAAGACTTAACAAATACTCAAGGATGCAAAGGGGCCTTTTCCATCCAGAAAAAGAGGACTTCTCACCCAGGATGCCCCCTTGCATTAAGCACACTCCATGTTCATTGAGAACCTGCTCTAAAACAATCCAAAATTAATAACCACTTATGATAATGGCAGATCTTAAATTAGACTGGGCTCTGTGATCCAAACGTGTTATTTGTAACCAGCTTAGTAATAACTCTTTGCAGTGCCAGCATCCATGAGGACCTTCCTTCTTGCAGGGAATTTTTAAATGCTTACATTTTTCAACAAGTTTGTTTGTTTTTTTCCCATACAAAATAAAGTTACTGACCTCTAATATGAGTAGATGAAGTTTTGGAAGAGAAAGACTTTGCCATTTTGTTGTTGGGTTTTTTTCTCCCTCTACACAGCTCAACAGAAACATTTTCCCCTTGCCTTTTTTTGTCCCGTTTTCCTTTAAATGGAGCCACCCTTTCCATTTAAAAGAACCTACGTTTTCTGTGGCAGAAAATTTCACAAAAACCCCATACTGGAGACACAGTCTCAGCTACTCAGAACAAGCCTCCACAAGTTAAAAGTTATGTCTATTTATACCAATGCAGAACCCAGGAGGAAATTTTATTTTCTCCTCTGTTATTAAATCAGATAATCCAAAACGACTTTGCTCAAGACTTTTGCACTCCATTGGCTGCATAGCACATCTGGAAATTAAACTGGAAGTTATCTCCTGCAACATCTGAGCTGTGCAGAAGTCAAGACAGGAGGATAGGGCTTGCTGTTACTTTAGCTAAAGCTGATTTACAGATAAATCAGAACCTCAGCTGTGGGGTAAGGTGCCAAATGCAAAGTTCAGCTCCTCCTATGAAATTCACCCACTTTGCTTGGCTGAAATCTTTCTTGCAATGTTAATTTTTTTTGGCCAATGTGCAGAAAGAATCAAAGTCTCAGTAAACATATCATAATCTATATAATGCTTAAGTAGCTGCAAATACCAGAAATTTCTTCTGTGCATAACTTTCCTCACTCCCAAATCTTTCTGACAAGAAATCAACTTTGGAGATTATTTGCTGGGGGGGGGAGGGGGGGGGAAATCTGGGCTTTGTTAACACTTGCAGTTTTCCCAATATATTCTTCAGTAAATGTCTCTGATGTCTTCTCAGCAGCACCTGAGAGTTTGGTGATTTTGTCCTGGGGACCTCATCTGAGTTGCAATAGGAACTACGGAATTTTGGATTTCAATCTGCAGGCTCTTTTTTTGGATGAATTCTGCCTCAGAGGGGATTCCATGAGGAGCTCAGGTAAAGCTGGTAGATAAGGAGCTAAGACAAAGCCAAAACATGAAAGGCCTCCAAGCCTGTGAGACTGATCTCAAAGTATTTCTGGATTAAACGTAGGCACAAAATTCAGGGTTACCACAAAGGTTTTAAGATAATGTTATCATTCCTAAATCAATTTTGAAAAGGTGGCTTTTTTAATGGTTATTGTTAATGTAGTCCAGGAACTTGGGGGTTTTGCCCCTGTTCTGCTCCTCTCTTCTACTTCAGAGTAGAAAATAAGCATAAAATAATCATAGAAAAGTGTTGTCAAAATAAAATATTAACATCTACTCTCAGATTTATCTACTTCATCTATTTTGTTGCCCTGAATTAATGTAATAGTGCTGTTTTCTGAGCAGCTTTCAACATGCTTTTATTTCCAATATTTGTCAGCTGCTGATTTTCTTCATGCAAACCCAGGTTTATGAATGATGAGGGAAACCAGGACAGGGTAAAACTCAGCAGTACGAGGTGCAAACCCAGGCTCAGGGAAGTTTTCTGACGTAAATGTGTGGAATAGAAAACTCACTGAACAACCACCAAGGTGATCTCAGGCTGGCTTTAAGCTGCCTTGCAGTGACAAAAAAGAAGAATTGAATCTATGAGAATTATTTTGAGCTTTCAAGCTGCTGTACAAAGGCCTAATGACCTCATTTGAAATGCTGAGCAAAGGCTACCAGAGCTGTAAAGAAGTCAGCAAGTAAAACAGGTCTGAAAATAACTGCCAGGGTAATTGGGGAACAGAAGGAAACTGGGAACTGAGAGACTTTGGCCTGATTAGCCAAAGCAAAAATGAATGGACTTGCCACTCCTAGTGTGACTGAGGTAAGGCCCAAGGAGGGAAAACAGCTCCATAAGCTGAAGTGTGAGAGCTACAGGATCTCCCAGGAGTGAATGCTCCTCACCACCACTACAGCAATCAGATTGTGGAATGGCCTCCTGAGGGGGCTGGATAGGCAGAAAGATGGGAAAATAAAAGCAAGGAAAAAACCCAACCCACCAAACAGTCTCCTCCCATTAACTGCTTCTAAAATTGGGATGCTGACTGCAGCAGCAGGAAATGGAATGTGCTCATCCAAGTCCCCCAAGCTCGGATCAGCAAGTGCAGATTGCCACCAGCTCCCAGGAAGCACAACCAAAGCACCAGTCCAGGGCAGAGCATCAGACACTCGGCTCCACACTGTCACAATGCCTTCAATGTCATTAATCAGGGTCTGGCATTTTTCATTTTTCCCCATGACTGGGCCTATATTTGCAGAGCATTTAAATCGCCCCAGTTTCAATATTTCAGGATGACAGCGGCTGAGCTTGCAGTAGGAAACTACTGCATGGTTGATTAGTGCTCTGATAAATGATTCCCAAGTCAGCATCCTCCTACCTGCCACACACAGCTCTCCCAAAAAACCTTTCTGCACGTGGGCCACTACAGTTCGCATGGATTCCCTGAGAACAGGCTCTTTCTTGGCAGGGTGAATAGAAAAGTAAGAGGCTGAGATCAATGAAATGAATTAATGGGGTTTGAATTGAAGGAGTAGATGTGTTTCTGAAGCAGTGGCTAATTTGGGAAGATGTGTCCACCTTAGTGGTTACTACCTTCAACATCTCCTTGTTGGCCTTCTAAAGGGTTTTGAGTGCTATTTCCCATAAAATACCATTCCCAGGTCACTTCAGGCACTGCCCTGCCAGGTCCAAGTGACTGATATCCGATTTGGCTGTCCTTTGCTTGGGCCTCAGGTGGAGCTCAGGGAATTAACATGCATCTTAGGGCTTGCTTTCCAAGGGAGCAGAGTGCATTTTCCCCATGAACAACCCTCTTTAATCAATTTTCCCCTGCTACGGACAAGCTTGCAGGCACAGGACGATGCCCTATCAGAGCAGCACATGCAGCTTTCGGGCACACAAGGCTTTCCTCTGGCTGATAATGCAGGAGCAAACTTCAAGCAAAAGGCAGCTCAGACACAACGACATCAGCTGATGATGTCAACAGCTTATACAACTGATACTGGAAAAATAAGACAGCAACCACTAACCCAGTTACAAATTTCTGCTGCAATTCCCTCTCTGCTCTAGGGCTGGCCATGAGCAAAGGAAACCAAGGAGCACTTTTTCTTCCTTCTTTTCTGCCAAAAGATTCTCATCTCGTGCCAGCTAATTGAAAGGATGGGACCCATTGGTCCTATAATTGCCATTATTAATTACCATAATAATTACTAATAATTATCCTGACTCTAGCGACCACATTTCTCAGTCCTTTATCATGTAAATGCCTTACAATCCCACCAGATTATGGGAAAACCAACACAACTAGGAGTGCTGTGAATTACCGAGGAACCATTTCTATAGCTGCCTAAACCAGTCCTTGAGGGAGGCATCTAATTATTCATGACATTTATCAGGCCTCTGTAATGCTCTGCAATCACTGCTCCCTCCCTGACGTATTGGGTTCTGCCAATGACAAGCCATTCCATGCTCTAATGTAAATCCATGGATCACACTCACCCTACTGGCTCCTGTCCAGAGGGAATCCCACTCCTTTGCACTGCTAAGTGCTTAGGGAGGTGCAGGACTCCCCGCTTGCTCATAGTTGACATTTTAAAAACCTTTTTCTGCAATACAACACCATGATTTACTCAGCAAACAATAAATGAAGCTTCCTTTCTTTCCAGTTATTTCAGAGCACGTGATCCAAGTGCCACAGATTAAGACACAATGCAGGACACCTCTCTGAAGAATTTATTTCCCCCATTATCAAGCCAGTAAGTTAAACAGAAAGAACAAAGTTAAAAAGCTTTTTTTGACCTGTTGTCAGACAAATCCCATTAATTTTCACTGTTCCATTTACAGAGAACAACTGCAATTGGCAAGAGCCTCTTGTCATATTTTGGAAGAGCACATGGCTGGAAAGGAACAGAGTCTGAAGTGGCTCCTAGGATTCAACCCTCACACCACTGAGGAGGTGCCAAAGCAGCCACTGGGACTCTCCCTGGGGAATCCTTCACTCATCTCATGCCAGGTCCTGTATAACAAATGCACATCACAACACTTATGCACAAAACTGAACTACAGAAGGATGCAAACAAAATAGGAATTGGCAAAATCCCCCATGAATCATCTGAGAAGCCTTTAGGATATTTGATGTCTTCATAAAAAAGTCACTGCAGCTTTAAGATCCATTATTTACACTGATGCTCCTTAACGTAGCAGCTATTATTTTCTTATAATTACATGTTACCTAGTTAATGCTTATTAAAATAAGCATTTACTTCATAAACAGTCAACTATTTTGGCAACAAAACCAGAGGAATGAACCAGAGAATGGGATGAATGGGTTACACCAGGCCAGCAATTCTGCTGTCAGCTCCCATTCCCCTTTGCCAACTTTTATCCATGTGAGAAGTCTTTACCTGAGCTCAAGGTTAGATTTATATTGAAGAAAGCAAAAAAATGCAAAAAGGAAAAAAAAATTACTAAGCTTTTAGAGATCTCTTTTTGGAAATTCAGGGAGAAATACTTGAGGGCTAGTTTATGAGACACGTGCCAAGCACTTGAATGCTGCTTCCTTTTATGTTTTTGTCCATCAAATCCCCTCTCTGATATTCCTAACCGGAACTGCTTGGTTGACCCAGGCAAGCAAGGTTTGGCTGCAGGCTGAGGATTAGCTCAGACTCAAGAAGGGTGGAAATGATGAAGGTTAAGGAAAGGATTTAACACAGCTGTTTTAAAAAAAGAGTAAAATGGGAGGGAAGAGCTAATGATGCCATGTGAGACAATAAAGCCTTCAGGAAAAGTTTACTCGTTTCTCTATAAAGACAATATCAGGTGCTGGATCTATTATTTCACCACCGTTATTCTACAGCGTTTGTCCTGTGCAGGGGGAACTGTAGGACCTGCCAATAGTTTGCTCAGAGAGGACATTAAACAGGGCTCAGTGCTGTTTAGGTGAGAGCTTCCAAAGGCAGGTCAGCCCATACCACACTCCACCTCTGGCTGGGAGGGCTGAAGGATATCTGAACATCTGCAGAGAAGTTTGTTTCCATGGATACTCCCGCCTCTCACACCTCTGTGAACCTGTGTTCCAGTTAAGGTCCCTCCCGTGTTTGGCAGAGGCGGAACATTTTCATAAAAATAAATCAATAGCAGGAGATATTTGTAGAACTATTTTGCAATGCTCCGTCCTGAGAAATAAAAGTTCAAAGCAACTATGGCAACCACCCAAACTGCTTTATTTTGCAAAAAATACAAATGAGGAAAAAATTGCTGGATGGAGCAAAGAGGAAAGATGGGGAAGGAGAAAGATGCTTTTCATTTGACTAAAATTTACCAGCTGGTTATAACCATGGAATTTTAAAGTAAGGATTCTGGCAAGATGATACCTGATCAATGTGCTAACGTGCAGAAAAACACTGGAAATTTTTAATTGAAAGTGAAGCCAAGGGCATAGACTCTAAGTGGGAGGAAAAGATACAGCAATGTTTGCTGTCACATTGACTGATACAATTTTGTATCTTTAATAATGAACTGGAGAAAAAAATCCAATTGGATATTGATGAAACAGAGAGATGATCCCAAACTATAAAGCATGGAAAAATATTATCAGAAAGTAGATTATTTTTCTCAGACAAAGACATGCATTAACTAGAGCTGAGACTATAGACAAAATTTAAGAGAAGAAAGTTGCTTGGCAGATCTAGTGCTAAAATACTGACCCAAAACAGAGGTAAATTGAGATAGGTTATGATTATACCTTACATAGATGCTGCAAATGTTGTGAGGGGGGACCAGATACCTCCATCCCATGTGTTATTTTCTTTGAGCTCTGCAGTTTTGATCACCTTTATGTATGTTGGAGATGCCCAAGTGATTTCAATAATTAGATCTAAACTTTAAGGCAGTATTGATCATGAAGATCAAGGGGTAAAGGGAACAAAGAATAGACACACAGGCTGCTTATAATAGAGGCAAATGAAATGAAGGAAGGAGGGTTTTCTTGTGGTCAAGAGGGGCACGGAACTTTCAGAAATGGCCGTTAGACAAAAGAAATAACTTTTACTGGCAGTAATTAGACAATAAAATAGCTGCATGGACATTTCAGCAAAGAAGGCAGAAAAGCCAACCCTCAAGAAAAGGCTCCTCCATAATGGAGGCGACTGCTCCTAGTCTTCTATTCAAGGGACTTTTCAAGCCTCCTATCAACCATTTAGAATTTTTATTTTACTGTCTGTCTAGTTCAAAGATGTCATTTGAGATTTTTTTCTTTCTTTTTATTCTCATGCAATTGACCTTCTGAACATCAAACCTGCCAGAATCGGCTACAACAAAAATTAGCTCTTCAGCCACTGCAAAGAAAAGCATAAACCATCTACAAGTAATTCCAGCCTGCCACTGAAGCTATTCAAAAGGCATCCCAGCTCATTTGGCTTTAAAAAAAAGAAACAATCACCTTTGTTCAAAAACATTGGATTGTCTCTCAAAACATGGAATATACAAGACTGAATGATTCTTCCTAGGTGGTAAAATAGAAAATGTTAACTGCAGCAAGACCTTCAAATCCTCATCCTAGTGGCAGGGTCCTCACTAACATGAGGCTTAAACAGATGAAAATGCACACAGGACGTAGCTCTGTGTCAGATCTGAGGTTCAAAGTTAACTGGTTCCTCTCTCTGAAAGCCAAGAAGAGGAAATTTGCAATTTTACCTTATAAAGTGTAATACAAAGGGCAATTTTTTATGATGGCCACGACTCAAAAGAAGCCAAGGTTTTTTTCTTTTTTAAAATAATGCATAAAACTAAGTAAGAAACCCCAGGATATGTGCTTTGTGCATAGATCAAATCCAGACCATCTATGCTGACAGAGTCTGGAGTGTTGAAAACAGTAAAGTTTAATGGAAACCGTTTTGTGACTTTAACTATGGCTACAAGGCACTCATTAAAATGCTACAGTACATTGAAATACATTAGCCTTAAGTTATTGCTGTATTAAAACATCCCTAAGGTGTAAAAATACAAGTATCAAAACATTTAAAAATCACTGCTTTACCTGGTCACTGCCAGCCACATGGGTTGGGTTCATATCTATGGCATTTTAACCCAAGACATTTTTGGGTTTTTTCCATAATAACTGCCTGAAATTTATTTATATTGCTATATTACGTTCTGCTTCTCGTTGCCATTTCTGAGAGAAGGAAGCACACCATTTCTGTGCTTTTCCAGGGAGTTTAGTCAGAGGAAACACATCAGCTGGGAGCACAGTGAACAAAATTGCCAGCGAGATGCTGGATATCCACTGACAAGTTAAAAAGCAGATGGCTTTTGTTTCTATTCCAACCTAACAGCAGAGAAAATTCCAATTACAATATCCTAAACTGCTGAAGTTATTCTCAATAAATGCGATCTCCATTTGGACAATTAGCTTTAAAAAAAAAACCAAACAAGCAGGCTCTTTTTAAAACTGGGTTCATCTACTAATCAGACAACCCAACAAGATGACAGCAATCCAAAACGTAGCCAGTAAGAATAAAAGGACACTCACACTACACCAGCCTGAGCTGTGCTGACACTTGGCTGCAGTTTTACGGTCACAGCACCCGTATGAACAAGGTACCAAAAGTTTCTCCAGTAGTCCCCAGAACACAAAGCTCATAGTGCCAATTTGGAAATAAAAATACTGTAGCATTTCAACTAAAAGGAATAAAAAGTATATGCTAGCCACTCTCCACTTTTTTTTTCCAACAACAATCTGTCAAGGAATCCTTAACTAAGAGATGACCTCTTACATGCCATCTCTAACTAGGAAGACTATGGGCTCAAACCTCTCGTTAACAATTTCTTTTTGTGAAGAAGGATCCAAAGTTTTCAGAAGAGAAGGTAAGTTTAAAGGCTTTGAACAACAAACGACCACATGCCATGAAAAATAGGAGGGAAAATTACCAAAGTGACTATTTTGTACATAAAGGTCAGTGCTTCTGATATTCGGAGACTGTAAGACACTGTTTTACCCAAACCCAGAAATTAATAGGGATTTCAAGGGAAAGGAATGTATCTGCTCTGTGCAGTTAGAATAGCAGCAATCTTTACTACTCCCTTTACTTATTCCATCTTTCTTTCAGCAACTACTGAATTTGTGTACACTGGTCCATGAAGAGCTCTGGAAGATGGACACGCCTCAGATATGGAAGGAATGTGGTGGTGTTGTCCGCAAAGCCACAGCAATCAGCTGCAGGGCACTCTGAGACCAAGGCTGCTACTTTTAGATCCTCAAAGACAAATTTTAAAGGAGTAAAGATGGCAAAATGGCAAAGAGCTCGTTCCTGATGCCATACAAGTTCCCTCTCTCACAACACACAGCTCCTGGCAGCCACAATTTGCATGCCAGTTTGGGACACCCCCACACTTCGGTGTTTCCCTTTCTGCATCTGTGTTTCCATCCCAGTGTCTGTGCTACGGGAGCTCTGTACTGTTGAAACAGAGACAAAAAGTGGGGAAGAAAAATGAGTCTGGCAAGTTTTCAGCTGCTTTATGATTCAAACTCCTTTTTGTCTCCTGCAGCACAATGTTATCGACCCGATCTCTTTGCCTACAGAGCAGAGAGCTTTTGGATCACATTGCTCACGTCTGCTTGCTAATCGCTCTCTGCTCTAATTTGCCTGATTATTTGGAGCCCTTGTACTCTAAATTCAACGTGTTCAAACTCAACTTGGCATAGACTGATTACTTCTGTATCACTCCCAGGACAACTGCTGGCAGCCAGGCAAATAACCCTTGTTTATAAGATGTCTCCAAAACCCTGAGGAGACAGTGGCTGGAGGTGCTTCTACACAGCTACAAACAATAAGGGATATTTCCCTACATGGTTACAAATAGGGGAAGCCAGGAGTTGTGTGTGTGTGCAGTCAGACCCCTGCCCCAAGCTGTACAACTCTGCCTTCGCTCACTCATGACCTAACCCTGCAAGCTTTCAGGATGAGACTTTCAATCCCGATCCACTTGGAGTCAAGCTCAACCTCAGCAGATGCCTTCTGGGATAAATCTGGCCACACCTCTCTCCTGCAGCAGCAATCCTGGCAACCTGTAAAGGCAGCTGAGATTCCCCACAGCAGTGGGACCAGGCAACCACCCAGTGCCTGCTATCCTGTGCAGAGGGAGACTCTTCTAATCCCCTTTCCAGCTCGGCACCAAAGGAGGACAGGATTCTTTTCCTTTACACTTGCAGAAGACTGGTTTGCAAGCTGCAAAAGTTAAACTTACATGGCATTTTGAACTTCCCTATCATTTCTTAATACCTCTCATAAAAGTTACAGGTATAAGTTGTGTCTTTATATCTGCAAATACAACATTCTTGAAGAAACCTGTGACCCTAATGGCTTTTGTGGTTTGTTTTTTCTTCTGGAAGATGATCACATTTTTCCCGAGATGAAAACAACTGCCAAGCAATTACATTTACAATGTACATATTCTTTGGTAGATACTGTAAAAAAAGGAAGGTGGTATTTTTCCTCCTAAAGTCACATATAACCATTTAATCAGAAGCATCCAAATTGCTTCAAATTAATAGGTATCACTGAGCTTGTTCTGCAGGAGTTCCATGTTTGAACAGGTGAGCTCCCAGAGCAACTGAGCGCTGACAGTGCTGGAAACTCTGGGCTTTGACACAGAATGAGTAATGGAACTGGGAAGTTCATGTGAGCAATCCATCCATTAGTGGCACTTGATATATGAAGTACTTTTCATATTAGAAATCCCTGCATTTTAACTACATTACAATTACACTGCACACCATAATAGCCATCAGACTAACTCCAGCTACACAGTGAGCAGTTATCTCACCTTTCCCACACTTAAATAAGAGGTAATTGCAGTTACACCACCCTTATCACACAAGGGCTTTTTTGAGTAATTAATGACATTGATTAAGGCATGGCTATGCTGCCTAAATGAGGCATTTTGGTGACAGATGAAGACAAACGAGTGTGTCGCAAACCTGTGCCATGGCATTCATGCAAATACAAACCACGGGGCACTACAGAAATGCTTACAAAGCAGCACAGAGTACTCAATATTTTATATCAATGGGGCTGATGCAGAACACACCAGACTGGCCCTTCTAATAATTCCAGATGCAACATAAAATTTTGATAATTTCTCAAATAACAAACAGGACCATTTCCTACATACTTTACATTATGGTTCTTTGATTTTTTTTTCTTGAGGAAGTCCCACACAAATGAGATAAATAATTTCTACATACTTGCCCCCCACATCAGTTTCAATAAATGATATTGATTAGTTTAATTTCATTAGTAAATGAAATTAAACCATTTATGAATAGTGAATGTCAATCCAAGTCCTTAGGCTCCCTAAGTCCTTGGCATTACCGCACCCACTGAGCCCACATGTACGCACAGTTCCACTGATTCATTACTTGGGCAAAGCTGCATTTATTCTGTACATAAATACATTTCCTTTTGATTGATACAAGAGCCATTCAATATCTGGCTAATTTTAATCCCCCTCAGAACACTAATAAAGAAAAGAACAAGCCCAATCAAGGATAGCAACAACTGAGATACCCACAGGTAAATAATGGATAATTTTAGCAGTACAATAGCCTGCCTGTCTGACCAGGGAGATTTCAGGATACAAGGAAAGAGGCTGGCTTTTTGTGAGAGCAAATGCTACACAGCACTAGGGTATAAATAAAAAAGGAACCAATTCACTGATCTCTGCTCAGAGAATTCAGCTGCCCTCACACAAAAAACTGCCTTTCCCCATCAGGGCACAAAGACACTTCACATGGCATATCAGAGTGAACTACAGGAGGAGGCTCAGTCTGCTGGCATCACTCAGAGGACAGTGATGGGAACATGGCATCCCTGGGAATTAAGGCAAAGTGCCCCTCAGGAAGAGGCACGCAGTGAAGCGCCAGGCAGACCCCTGGTGCCGTATCTAACCTCCCCCAGCCCCGAGGCCTGTCCTAACTAGAAAGGGATTGTAGGCTCACAAGTCATAATTTATGAGCAGTGTTTCTCTTGGACACATTGAGATAAATTCCACCCCGTAGTTCTGATTACACTGTATTTCCAGACAGGAGACAGAACACAAACACCCTTTGAAGCTGTAAAATTCCTGCTCCTGGTGTTTTACTGCTCATTTTGTTGAGATTGTAGAATCTCTATAACTACCATGACTACATCATCTCTCTGATTTTCAAAAATGTTTCAGCCTTCGGAAAACGTCACCCTTAATTTAAGTGCAGTGTCAGAACTGGCTCCCTTTTTTGGAAAATGCAGCAGGCACACACAGAGTTATCATCTTCCTTGAATTACCTTCAGAGGAAGTAGAATACGACCCTTTGAGAAAAGCCTTGTGATTGCAGCACCTAGATAATGTTACCTCTGTTCTTCATAAGTGGTGAAAAATCGATGAGCTTGACTAAATTAATTTACTTCAACCTCAGCTCCTGTCAATAGCAAACAAATTATTTGAGCTGGGGCTCTGTTCCGTGAGCTATAGATACAGTCAATAACTCATCAGTAAATGCTGGCTCCAAAGTGAAGCTTCTTAGGTGTCTAAATCATTGTCTCAAACTATGCATATTTTGTATGTAATGCAACTCACATTTGCGTTGGTTTTCTGGACAGAACACCAACACACCTCCACTCCTGTCATTCCAGTTTTAACACAGGCTTCTCCCTAAGCTCACCCGGGCCACTGCTAACTGTCCAAAATCCAGGACTGCCTCCCCCTCTGACAAGTACCTTGTCATTGGAATAGGAAGTTATATTCCTGTATTCTTAGCCCAGCTCTCTCACTTGTCCTCTTTACAACGTGGTGGCAAGAGGTGATTGATTTATGGTGCCTCTAAGCCACACTTCTGGAGATGCAAAAAAAGAGAGAGAAAGCTTCGAGTCTCCCACTTCCTCAATGTGTCCTTCAGCTCACTACATCAAAGCAGACAATGCTGTTCCCTGCTTTAAGGGACTGTAATCCAATTGCCCATAGCCAGGAAGACAAACGAGGCGTTAAGAAGCAATAGCTCTGGGCTGCAATTCTCCAACAAGGCTGAGCCAAGCTGTAGGTAGGTACTTCAGCCTGGGAGAGAGGTAAGGCTTCATTGGTGCTCTTGCTGATTCTCTTTCAGCTAATGAAAGAATGCTGGTATTGGCATGCTTTAGACACACCACATCACTTGGGGCGTCAAGCACATTTAAGAGTCTCATTCCTACCAAACTCAACTGTGCCAAGTCAGGAAACGTTGCTGCCAACTTGTTGTGACTGGGACACCCCTGGCTGAGCCGGTGGCACTTGCTGACACAGAAGGAAATGGAGTGAAGATCCCCCAGGACCCTGCTTGGCTCTTGGACACAACTCAGCCCTGGACTGGGGGACCTGCTGTCAGCAGCTCATGGGACAGAAACTCAGCCTCAGATTGCTCTGACCAGATTTTGGGAACAACAAACAGCAAAGGGGCATGGGAAAATTCAAAAGTTTATCTTGTCCTTCAGTAAACTGGCACAGAGCCATGGGAATCAATGAGACAAAGCTCATTTACAGCCCCACAGGCTCGGACCTACTGTTTGCTGAGCGATATTTGCAAGCTTCTAAGATATCAGAAACTAAAAGAATTCCTCTCTCTCCCAGCAGCCGAGAGATAAACCTCTCCACCCACACATCAATTTACAACACAGGTAACACCTTCCAACGGGATACATTTATGCTGCTGCTTGGCAAGGAACACCAGTGCACGCAATGGGTGATCCACAGCCTGTGCTGGAGGAAGCAGAGTTCAATTATATTGACTTCTGGGCAGTAATGATTTTGTCCAAGGTGTTTAAGGTTAGTCACGTGTGTAAGTGCCTTGCTGAACCCAAGCATCCATCATTAGTGTGTCTCGGGCTCTCAGATCACCTGATCTTTCCCTGCAAACAAACCAACCCCCGCACAAACCACCTTGTGCTATTTCCTTCTTCTCAAAGTGGTAGAAAAAGAAATGGGTTTGTTGGTTTGCTGCCATTTAATCATTAATATGAAGGAGCTCTTTTCCCCCAGTTCTCCACCAGGTTTAAAATTTTAGCAACGAGGAATCGCTTTAAAGTACTGTGATGTAAAATGCAACCCTAGTAGCCCAGACAAAACACAGTCATTAAGTTATGGGGTTTGGCAAATTAAACAGCTTTTTTTTCTCAACTCCTTCTGTTCTAGCTGACAAGAGAGCACAATGGAGGGAAGAGGAAGGGAAAGTGCATCCTTGTGTTTTCATCATCAGAAGAGAATGAAAGGACAGTTGTGGCACAGCACAAGAAGACAGGGCAGGGTAAGTTCTGTCCATCTCTCCCTGCAGTTGTGGGATGTGGGAATTGCTACCAAAGCACTGAACGCTTCTGTTTTCATCCTAACACCAGAAGAGAAATTACTGCTTCAACATTAGCCAGATTCAAATGACATTAAATGTCACTGTCAGATGTTATTTTTCCCTTGCCAGAAACACGTCCAATTAACATAAAAATCAGACATTTAACATGCAGATGAATTAAATAATTAGCTAGCTAATGCAAATATCATCTTGACACTATTAACCCTGCAGCAACTAGATCCTGGTTTGTACCACAACCTTCAGACCCACACTTTTCCCCTTGAGTTTGGAACTTTCTGATTATTTATATGTAGAGGTGTTTATCACAAATATCTAGCCTGTTTTCCAAACACTATCACTGCCATGATTTGTCTGAAAACCCCCTCCATTTCCTGGGGTCTGTAATCACCACAGAAGCCATGACTGAGCATCTCCTGCAGCCCTACAGCCACATAAACCACAGCTGCAAATTCATGATCCCACTGGAATCAGAGACTCAGGATGGAAGAGTTTGCAAAGAAGAAACCAAGAAATTTAGCTGGAAGTTAAGAAGGCAAGGGAGCTACCAAAAATAAACTCCTGAAAAATGGAAATGAGACCTTATTCCAAGAGCAGCTTTCTTTATCCTGCCAAGAGAAGCAGCTTTGTTGCTGAGGCAAGAGGGGTCCTATCCCATTAAAAGCTGTCCTGGACACCCTTGGACACATCTGTAATTGGGAGTGTTCAGGCCCTGTTTGCTGTGAACAAACCCCTGTAGATATTGGCTCCAGAAATTGCTGTCATTTGATAAGTCTTTGCTTGGGCTCCTGCTGCTGGCAGTCTCTCTCCTAAATAATTAAAGATGAAGAATGGTTTCTCTGTTGGTAATTCCTCTAAAAAATGGGATATTTCAAAGTGTAGTCCTTGAAAGCATGCTGGCCTTATTACTGGAGAAAAGATGACATTGGGCAGAGTCTGAAGCACTGTAAAATGCTCATCCTTGCTCTAATTTCCTTAAGAAGATGCCACCTAAGTATTTTCAAATTTACTTGGGGGCTGCAAAATGATTCCATGAAATGGAACTTTCGTTTAAGGAAACACAAATGTGACCACAGAAATTAGTAGAGGATGGGGAATAAGTATTGAGAAATTGAACGGATCTCCTAGGGGTCTGCTTTTGTTTGGTTTTATCCTGAAGTGGAAAACCTGAATACTGTGCACTGAAGAGCATCTACATTTCAGTATAATCCTGCCTGGATACCTGTGCCAGTAATTATCACTGTCAGGCAGGACAAAGTGCTGTATTGGATTTGTCTGCATTTGCTGCTCTCCTCGTTGAGGCCATTTTGGCTGAAAATCCTCACATGGAGTTTGTGCCACAAGCCCAATTAGTTGGAAATATTTAGGCAAGAGGGAAGCAGCTGCTGCCAATAGAAACACTCACTGAGTATAAGATGCTTCCAAACCTTGCCTCAACTTCCCTCCAAAAATCAACTTGAACTTTTCCCCTTACTCCTCTCACAAAAATCTCGGGGATCAGGACAGAGAGCAAAAATGGGGAAAACCCGGACCGGATTTTACCTAGAAACCGGAATGGGGGGGGGAAAACCCAGACTGGATTTTACCTGGAAAGCAGAATGGGTGAAAACCCGGACTGGATTTTGCCTGGAAACTGGAGTGGGGGAAAACCCGGACCGGATTTTACCTAGAAACCGGAATGGGGGGGGGAAAACCCAGACTGGATTTTGCCTGGAAATCAGAATGGGGGAAAACCCGGACCGGATTTTGCCTAGAAACTGGAGTGGGGGAAAACCCGGACAGGATTTTGCCTGGAAACCGGAATAGGGAAAATCTGGACTAGATCAGTTCTACAAGTTTTGCACGGATAATCAATAGATATCTAGAATGCCATTCCTCTGAAAGCTTTATCCAAATTTTGGCTTTGATTTTCATTTCATTTTGCAAACAGAAGGGAAATTTTTTACCTTTGTGAGCCCGATCTTACTTTCACTAATGCTAACAGAAAGAAATTAATTTCCATTGGAGCAGGGTCTCAATTTTCATCGATAATGTCATCTCACATCCCAAAGTCTTTCATTTGCTGTAAGAGCAGAGCCACGGGGATTTGCACTGAAGCCAATGGGAAACCTTCTCCCTTTTGTTTCAATGGATTTTCCAAGCCCAGATTGTCCCATTAGTTTTGTAAGATGCAAGGACTAGGAATTTTAAGAAAACCTTAAGATAACATTATGTTTAATGTAAGCCAATACAATCCACCCAACCCTCTACATTGCTGTCTCCCTACTCTTCTGCAAAGGGCCTTGGTTCCAAGCCTACACATTCCCAAAAATCCCACAAGAAGCCACTTCCACTACTCTCTCATCTGCTGCATTCCCCATTTTATAAAGCCACAGGATCATTACGGAGATCCACGCTTAGATTTTTAGCAGCTGCAGATGTGAAGGGGGTTTATGACTTTTGGGAGTCGAACTGTAAAATCCCAATCTGCTGATGATCTTTTTTAACATCCCACCCCTCCCCTCAAGCTTTAGGATGAAAGACACCCCTTCACCCCCAATGTCCTTCCAAGAGCAGTGATGGAAATCAGCTCTTTGCTGTCTCAGAAACAGGAGGCCAAGTTCTCCTGCTAAAAAAGCATCTCCATGGAAACAAGTAGCTGCTCTACCCCTCTGGCCTAAGGCAAGCAGGACTAGGGAAAAATTACAGTAGTTCTGCTGTTCCTCAATTAGGAATAAAATCAGCCACGGCTTCACAATATTATTACTCCCTGCACTGTTCTCATGCCACAGACAGAAATTTCACCTCTGCTTTTGAGGAAGAGGATGAGGAAATGGCAATGCTCTTGCAATCCCCTAAAAATTTTAGGATTTTGTTAATTTGTTTTTTTTTTTCTAATGGTTGCCAGGATGAGCTCAGCTGCTCCAGCCAAACTTCATGTTTGTTCCTGATGGTTCTGGCAGCTCAATGGCAGGCAAGGTTGAATATTAAACACGATTAGCTGGTCCACACAGAAATTAATCCCAGCTATCTTCCATTTAGTGGAAGCCCCTTGCAATTAAAAAGCACTTCTGAATGAAGTGACTTGCAGCCAGGAATAAAAATTTCCCTGATTGTTGTTATCGAGGGACACATACTCATTCCAACCCAGAGCTATGTGGACAGAATGTGAACAGCAGGAACGCAAAAACAAGTCACAAAGCAAATCAAAGGAATTTTTACAACCACCACAAAACCCCCAAACAAACAAAAAACCCAAACTCAACCAACAGCAACCCAAACCTGGCATTTCATTTTAGAGCAAATGTTTGGAAAACAAAAACAAAAGTCAAACACCATTTGTTATGGGGCAAGCAGGTCACTGCTAGGTAAGCACAGTCTCCTTCACTCCACGGAAAATTGCATTAAATTTTTCTGTGATCTAAGGAACATTTGAAGATATTTCTAGCTGGAGAAAACCAACCAACCAGCCCTCAAAAGCTTCAGGTTTCCATCTCAACAGATCCTGGTACTGCACTGACAAAGTTTCTCCAGAAGAGCTGAAGGTTTGAGGGGATTTTTTGGAGCCTCCCTGCAACCCCCCTCAAACCCAGATTTTTGGCTGTAAACCACACTCCAATCAAGCAGATTTACCTCTACCAGCCGCTGATAAGATTTGGGGGCTAAATTACGGCTTGACTTTTTTCAGCCATGTGAGCTGCAGTTGTAGTGAGCTCTGGGCATGATGTGTTTCTGTATCATTTCCTGTACGTGGCTGATTGATCTCCCTGTGCCCACATTCATTAACTTCAGCTGAATGATTTTTATGAAGAATACTTGTATGTTGCTCAATCTGCTTCCTGTTTAGAGAAAAACAGTCACTCTTAAAAACATTTTTAATCAATTCTTTTTTTCACAGGCATTGTGATAGCTGCTGTTAAAAAATAAAAATAAAGCTCCCGCTCTGTGTGAAAAGGCAGGAGGGGAGAGAGATCATTTACAATCAGATTTTGTAAGGAAAAAAGGCAATTAAAACTGGAAATAGGAGGTAAAAAAAAAAAATTAGATACCTCAGCAGCATATTTGATCAGAAGACATATTTTTGTTTGTTTAACATCTAAGGCCAGGTACTGGTTTACAGACATCTGTAGAGCCCTGGTGAAATAAATGCAGCTGAATCAAAGATACCAGCTGATGATAAAATCCATCACATCTGGTGCACTCCGAGGGAATATTAAAGCAGATAATGAGCAATATAGATCACTGTGATGGTGCTGCTGTAATCCAACAGCAGAGATCTTGTCCTTTCACATCCCTGAGAGCTGCTCGTGCTGGTGCTAAGCAGAGCTGTCACATCTCCCTGCCTGAGGTTTGTTAGTGCAGGGGGAAAAAGGAAATAAAGAAACCCAACCAAACCCAAACACCAAACCCAATTTTGATTTCAGGTTTAAACGTGCCAGCCTATCAGACAGGCCTGACAGGTGATTAAATGTCTTGCTGTTCTGACTGGAGGCACAGGGGAAATGCTTTTCTTTCAGGACCACAGTGTGTATGTTGTATTGTGCAGCCCCCAGGGAAACAGCTGAAAGAGGAAGGCATTACTCAGAAGGGAAAGAGCTTATTTGGTTATGAACCTGGATGTGCCATACGAGAGTAAAAGCAAGAGGCAGTACAGATTTGGGAGAAAATACGGCATAGTATGGATTATAATGTATGATATATAATTCATAATAACTGAAATAAATGCAGGATAAAATACTTCAAGCCCCTGAAAAACTTTGTTCTGAGCAACTTTAGAAGACGAGTGTGTGCATTTTGCTCACAGGGTGGCTTTTTTCCCACTCCACACCCACGAGGTGCATGTACAGGATGGCACAGGCCCTTCCAGCAAAGCTCTAATTGCAGCTTCTGCCGGAGTGAGGGGTCCCCTTCAATGGGAGAGAGGGAAAGGCAAATCCTATGGCCCCAAGCTTGAAGGGGACTCATTACCATGCAAAATGGCTGAGGAAGCAAGTCTGCAAAATGGCTTTCACTCCCAATAGCAGCTCATTAGCAGCACAAACTGTCATGATAAAGAATTCAAATGCATTCAAGCCAACCAACCCTCTTTAATGCACCAGGCATAGTTTCTTATGTTAAATAATATATTTTCTCCCACACAGCAGCAGAACATCTCACCTACTTTCAAGCTTTTATAAAAATCACAGTATTTGAGTAATTCCCATCATATCAAAGAACATTTTTAATATCAGCTGGAGGAAAGGGGTCACTCTCATTGCCAGCAGTTTCCATCATCAAAGTGGATATAATTTGATTCTACGTAAACCACGCAGTGCAACTCTTCTGAGAATATAGATCTCCAAACATGACATAAAACACTCAGCAGAATCCACAATAACATTCGAGCACCATTTTGAAGTGAATTACTTGAAGCCATGTACCAACTGCTATCTCTAAATCCACTAGTTTACATGCACTTGTACTTTGAACACAATCCTCAGATCAATACTACTCACCCAAATAATTGTTTTTAAGCTCTTAAACAAGAAATTCCCTCTACTGCAAACTGTGCTACTAGCTAAAGATTACAGAGAGGATGTTTCAAGATTGTAGCTGCTCTTACTTGATGGGGAATGGGACAAAAGTAAACACCAGTGGCAAACGAACAGCCCGACACAAAACACACTGAAATGCAGGAATATGATTTAAACGACAGAAAAACATTCTCTTCCCTCATTATGAAATACTTAACTCCTCTGGTTTGAAGATTTCAGGGATCTGACAGGGTTTTTTTTAATACAATGCATGGAAGTCTGTGTTTGTACCACATGCAATTGGAAAATGTTGGCAGGGTGCACTCTTGAAACCTGTTGGGTGCAGTCTCAGAGCCCAGGGATGGAAAACAATCCATACAAAGGACTGGCAGTATCAGGTTTGCTCTGCAGGTTCCAAGAAGGTCTTTAGAGAGCCCAAGACTGTTCTTATTAACAATGGCACAGTTCTGTGCAAGGCCCAAGACACCTGCTTTGTTTTGGGGACATCTATTAAATCCCAAGGATAGCTCAAGTTGGCAGGACTCTCATTTATAAAGTACTCGCTCTGCATGCACAATTCCTGCTCCTGGGGTAAGAGATACTGCAGCTCCTGTCAGCAGCACACTGCAGTCTAGGAGCTAGGGATCCTTGAGGATTGTAAAATGAATTGTCACACATCGAAAAACAAAGGCTGCATCAGTCCACTGGAAAAGGGTAATGCTTGCTAGAAAATAACCCAGTCAAACAGCTGAAAATCTGAGCTAATGATTCTGTACTTGTCTTTCCCAACTGCCACTGCATTTGGATCAAGCAGCTTTTGCAGCCAGGCCACAGAAACAGATATTCCCTGAAATTCCCATAACAGCTGGCTTCAGCAGCTTTGATGCAAGAATTTCTCTTGTGATTTATTCCTTCCATCTGATAATAATTTCTGAGGGGAAGCAGAACTGCTGGCCTTCCGTCAGAGGAAGCCTGCATGGCAGTAATGGCTTCAGAAAGAAAGATTATGCAGATCACTTTTCTGCAAACCCGTGTCTCGAGTCACTGGTGTGATTGATGCTGAAGGGCCTGGCCTCCTGCATCTCAGCATAGACCATGGGAACAGCAATTCCACGGAGCAGAAAGGCTAATTCCAAGAATGCTGCCTTTTAATCATTGACTTGTTTTGGGCTGCAGGTAGAAGGCTTCAGTATAACCCTCTCACTGGCTGGGCACAAAGCAGCTGCTCACAATTAACACAACTACAGCACCAGGCTGGTTTAAGATTTTTCTAACCTGGGAAAGAATGTTAGCCAAGGTCATTAGTTTGGATTTTAAATGAGAAAGAAAGAGAAAAGTACCAAAGAGGATAATAGCCCAGAATTAACTTGTGAGGAAGAGCCTGGAGATGGCCAAACTTCAGCTGCCAGACACAGTTAAAACAGAGCACCATCAACACCAGCTAAAAGCAGCACATTCTATCCTCCCTTCACACAGGCATATTCCCAGATCAAGTGCCAGAGGCTCTGAAATTGCTGAGGTGGGTGCTCAAACCCAAGCCCTGAAGAGCAGCATTTTACATTGTGTGAAGCAGTTTCAGCTCTCCAGCCTGGAGTGGGGGCAGCAGTGGAAATTAGGATGAGCTGAGAACCCTTTGGGAAATGCTGGGCTTCACTTCCAGCAGTCAGGGGTATGGAAGCAAAGCCTCTCGTACACCTTAAATCTCTTGTGTAAGAAATGGGCAACGCCAGAGCAGATTCTGACCCAGCACAAATTCAAGGACTTCAGTAACTCAGTCCCAGAAAGTCACTACTCATAACTGCACAAAAAGTTCTTTTTTTGAAGAAAAAAAAAGTCTGTATTATCATCTCCAAAGTCACAAATAACATCTCATATTTCTAAGTATATAATTGATACCTGGGATTTATTGTAAAAAGTAAAGGCCACTATTATAATGACTTCACTAAAAGTCATGAAATATTGTGGAAATGAAAAACTGCTGAGTCCTCTGGCACATTTGACTCGGGAACAGGCAATATATTTGCAAGTAAAATCAGTTTAAGGTATTACATAATTGGATGAATAACCAAAAAATGCTCATTAAAGCATCAAAGGATGCTGATATAGCAAAATGCTCTCCTCTGACCTTCAGTGCTTTGCATTGTCCATTTTGACTGTTTCTTGCCGCCTGCCAAACAGAATAAATCCAGACTTTGGAATTACTCTTCAGCAACCCCCACTTTTAGTCACATCCACCATCCCTTTAAAATGTTCTTTTTTCCCTCTAAGAGGTGCCCAGGCAGTGGGGGAGTCCTTGTGAGCTCACCCTGGTTCACTGCTATAAAAGGTCATCAAGACAAAAATGAAACTATTTTCTCAACCTACTAGTAATCAATAGTTAGATACGGGACAATAAATCTTAAAAGATTGTTGTTCCAAGTATTTTTTTTCCCCAAAATATCATGAGACTAACCATAGAAAGTTGGTCTCCAAGGAACTGAATCGCTGTGGTCAGAGCTAAATGCATCTCTCAGACGTGATTCTGTGAGACGACAAGCTAAGTAAGCACATGTAACAGCCATTATTCTGTTAGTCATAATTTCAATCAGCAGGCATCAAACATCATTAGCTGTGATAGCTTTGGGATTTTGAGATTATTTTTTTAATGAAATACAGTCTTAATGGAATACTGCGAGGTGTATTTGTAATTATGTATCAGCATGGCATTTGGCTTTTCCTCCAGGGAATACAAAAAGACAGTAGATGTGAAGAAAAATGACAAAAAGGAAGCTCTACAATAACTCTCAACAGAAAGGAAAGGAGAGGAAAAACCAGAAGCACAGATGTTAAGCTACCAAAAGGTACTAGGAGTACATTTAATTAAAAAAAAAAAAAAAAAAAAGTAAAGGATGTAAA
>VWZT01012046.1:368055-466048 GCA_013397055.1 Pachycephala philippinensis
AAAAAGTCAGAGATGTTAAGTTTATTTTTTAAAACGGAAGTAGCTCAGATTTGCAAGTTCTGGAGCATAGGAGGAGATCCAAGTGTTAATGATGAATAATACTGTGATAAGAGATTATTTTTTAATAAAGAAACCTCAATTCATTATGATAAAAACCCATTTCATCGGTTTAAAAACGTATATGGTACCTAGCCATGCACCCACCAATTTCCTTTTGTAGCATATTATTTTTGGTAGGTGTCTTAAAATGGGCTTTTAATACAAAACCACATTAGCACTGGTTCTATACCAGAGCTTTAGCTGCTCCAACTTGGATCCCCACAAACCATTAAACACACGTTCTGTTCATTTAAACAACTTCCCAAAAGCTATTATTAATTTTCCAACTAGTGAAATGATTTTTATATTAAAAATGAATGCAAACAGAAGCCAGTAATGGTCCATTTCATAAGCAAGACATACAGGGGAAGAAAATATTAACAAGCTCTTGCATATTTTTACTTGCTATTTACATTTAAACATGATAAATGTTTTAGGAGTATTTAATACACATGGCAAAAACACCATTAACACAATTCAAACCGTTCCTCTAAGGACCCATCCCCACCATCATTCCCAGCTGAGCTCGTTAGCTGCAGCTGCCACCACCAAGTACTTTTGCAGAGCAGAAGATACAAGCCATAAGGTAGATGCAAATGGTTCATTTTTATTTTTTATAGCAACATAAGCCACTGCAAATTGTGTTTATAGTCACCATGCAGGAAAAACTCCTTCAGATGAGACCAAAGAACAGTAAGAACAGCTTTGTTTTGAGCCACAACGTTTCCACCCTCACTCAATTAGGCAAGAGAGACCTTTTCTCCCTCACGCAGCAAACACCTCTTCCCCTCAGTCCTCCATTACCAACGTTTGGAAAAAAAAAACCCCAAACCCCACAAACAAACAGTCCCCCTTACATACTTTTTCAGGGATATTGCACAAGAAAGCAAGTTTTTCATACATATTGTTCCTATTTTAAATATTTCAACAGATCAAACCTGATAGCAAAAAACAACAACAAAAAACCAATCCCAAACACAAAAACCCCACCAAAACCCAGCACTTTCAAATACCCAGACTATTAAATTAAACCTTATAAACCTCACAAAGCATAAACATATTCACAAGCTCTCAAATTCACAAAACCCACAAATTTCTCCTGTCCGAACAAGAGCTCCCTTTTCCCGCCCAAACCAGGCCCCTCACGAAGATGGCTTGGCCCTCAGGCCCTTACCTGGCTCCCGCCCTCACAGAGAAGCGGCTGCCATCCTCAGCCATGAGGGATCCAGGGACAGGAATATCCCACAGCCATGAAGCATCCAAGGACAGGAAGACCCCACTGCCATGTGGGATCCAGGGACAGAAAAGGTCCCCAAAGGGAGCAGGAGATCTGTACTGTTCGGCTGCTGGAGGGGGAATGCGGCCCGGCTGCAAGTGGTGACCCCTCAGCACTCCGGGGCTCCACCACAGCTGAGGGGAGTTCCTTGATTGGATGTGCTGCAATCAGCCCCTTGATTTTATTCACCTGTTCTTACCCTGCAGTTTTGTAAAGTCTTTGTATCACCTCCATAAGTTGTGTTTAATCCAGAGTATGTAATTTGTTTCCTTTGACAATGAGAGAGATAATATTCTGCTTTCCATGGTATGATCCTGGTACCAAATGTCAGAAGAGGTGCTTGCTTTACTCCCAGTTTCCACTTTGACTAAAATTAACTCCAACAACCTACCCGGTGCTGCATCCCTCTGACACAACAGAGGTTTTTCAAGTGCAACTTGTCTTTCACGTCAGTCCAGGCAAAACATTGACTGAGTTCAGCAAATGCAGGACAAACACCCATGTCTGTATCTGAACCACGGGCTGATGAAGGGACCTGCAAAATCAGCGAGTCCTGAAAGAGGAGATGCCCCAAAGGCCCCTCTGTCCTCCTGGCCATACACTTAGGGCTGATCAGACTTTTAAATACTCCTGCAATGAATTAAAGGAAGCAAATGCCCGTGTCTGAGAACTGTCATCATGTAAGCTGACAGAAATGATTCAACAGAAATGGGGAAAAGATAATGCTGTGAGGGTTTTGGGTTTCTTTGTACATGTATCCCAGATGGACTGGGCAGGACTGTGGTCACACGAAACAACTAAGTGTAGGTTTATTAAATTCACACCCAGCCAATGCCACATGTGCCATGAGTTAGCCAGGTGTATGCATGTGTGAGGGCTGTGTTCACTGCATTTTGTTATTTCTAGTAGAAAGCCACACAAAATAAAGTCTGCTGGCTTTGGTGGTTTCTCTTGTTGCAAACCCATTGTCTGCATGGTTGTTTCCCTTTCATCCTTCAATACAGGAGGCTCCTTCAGTGTACAGAAAATATTTCCCATCCTTACTTTGAAAGTGCTTCACTGACCAGTCTTTTGACCTTGATCTACTCTCCTTAAGTCAGTGAGAGTGTATTTTCAGCCCTTCAGTCGGGCTCAGAAGAATAAAGCTTCACTTTAAACTCTTCACTGAGCCACCTCAGACTGGTTTTCTCTGCCCTCACTCACGTGGAGTTTTGTGGTTGCCACATTCACAGTGATTTAGGGGAAAACCCACATGAAAACATTGCTCAGTGAAAGCAAAAATGGTCTAGGGTTCTGGGAATGTGATACCAAGGGTCATTACTGAAGGCTGTATTGTAGCATTTTGAATTGTCTTGCGAAAAAGTCCACTCAGTGCCTTACCCATAAAGGGTAAGGGAACAGCAGAAGCTTCCATGCAAAGGTTTGGATATATGTATTGCCACAGAACAAAAGGAAAATAAAAAATAGGCCTTAGGAGCCAAATGAGTTAAAAAATCATTTTCCTGGGCCAGAATTTACTATGAATAGATCTTTTCAGACCTAAGCAGTGCCAAGAAAGTAAATGCTTCTCTGAAGCCAGGTTTCAGCTAAAAAAAGGTGTTCCTTTATTTCTCCTTCTCTCATAAGCTCCAACTCCTTTCTGTTGGTTCTGCCTCTTTCTTCCTACACTAAGTTAAAAAAGAAAAAAAAAAAAGAGTGGAGCTGGACAAGTTTGATAGTTGGGCTCAATTGTTACATTTGTAAAGAACAAACTAGAAATCTAACAACAACAACAACAACAACAACCACCACCTTTGTGGTTTTATCTGACAGTTGAAAGAGGCATAAAAATGGCCTGTCTCTCTAATATCCCTTTCCTGTGTCAACTCACGTGGAAAAAAAAATCCTTCCACTAAATAAAGCTTATGGAATGTATTCTGAAGTCATCTGCCTATATTTAAAACAGATCTCCTTCTCATGTCATGCTGAAGTGATGTCAAACATGGTTTTGACTTGAACCATATTAGAGAACTGGGGAAGTTTCAGTGCTTGCTCTGCCAAACTGGATTTACCTGGAATCAGAAATTCTTGATGGTACAATCTGAGAAAACCACTTTTGTAGCCCTGCTGGTTATGAGTTAGAAAATACACTCAACAGATAATAATAATAGTAATAATAACAGTAGTAATAATAATAATAATAACAAGAACAAGAACAACAATAACAACATAATGAAAATAAGTTAGTCCTTACCTAAAAGCCTAGGATCACTTTCTGCCAGGTAATCAAGGCTGAGCTGGAGAATTCTGCTCCCATTTCCATCATTATTGACTGTGTGGGATGTGTCACTTCCCCGAACATCCGTCTGCACACTTTGTGTTTGTTAACTTCTGTAACCTATCAATCACCGTGTTATTTCTTGTTAACGAAGACACCAATTTTTGTCAATATACTGCTAATCAATACGTTACAGGAGTTGACTGCAGCTGCAACAATCCCGAACATTTATTAATTCCATCAGAAGAAAGGCTGAGTATAAAAGCTGTGAACTCACCCAAAACACCCACAGGCTTCTAGAATTCATCCAGTTTAATTTTCCATGCACAGGCTTTACCACAGAACTAAGGATTTATACACTGGCTACTTGCTTTGAATGAATTACCAGCAGAAGTCCAATTCTGTTTAGAAAGTCAATGAAATTCACAGCCGTGAAACTGATGCTGTGTTTTTAAACACTCAAAGTACTGCATTTGTTTATCAGGCTTTATTGACAGGAACTCTGCACCCAAGCCCAGGGCTGAGATAATTGGTAAGGGTCTATGACAGGATGTTAATTCACTTCAGCAGAGGAGAGGGATCTGTGAGGGTCCCTCGTTTTACAAATACAACTACACAATACACGTCAGCAGAATTCCTAAGGGCCACAGTTCTGGAGTGCCATGGGGCTGGATGCACTCTCCATGCTGCTTCCCCTTAGCTCTTTTTGATATTCTCTAGAGAGCTACTAAAGGAAAAAAACCTACATTTCAAACACTTTCTTGGACAAGCCCAGAAGTCTCAGACAAATGTCTGTGAGCATGTCTGAGTGAAAGCCCACCTGCAGAGCTGTAAAGCACCGCCTTTTAAAATTAAGGTGATTTTTCTCCATCCTTGGGGCTGCTTAACACAGACACTGCTTTTAAAGAAGAGAATTCTGTCCCTGAAGAACTGTTCTTCCAGCTACAAGTTGGAAATCCAGCCCTGGAGCAAAACATGGAATCTTAAGTGCAAGGATGCCTGAGTGCCTCCTGTCTTTCAGGGGATTTTCCCAGGCAATATGTTCATGTGGGATTTAGAGGCTTTAGTGCACAGCTCCTTGAACTTACAAGTACAGCCACAAAAATCACCCAAGACACTGCTTTTTGTGTCATCGGAGTGCTACTATTCACTACACCAAATCATGGCCATGCTTTTGGCCTCATAAAAACAGTGCATGGACACCACTCATTTCATAGAATCATTTACAATAATTCAGGTTGAAAAAGGCCCTTAGGATCATCAAATCCAACCAGTGCTTCCATCCCGTGCTGGAATTCACTGGCAAGATTTCTTCATGTTAGCTGCCGATATTTCAGTCTGGAGACAGAACCAGTGGGTCATTCTAATGCCAGACATTCACTGACAACGAAAATTATCTGTGCTAGGATTTGGGATTCATTCAGAATGCTCTGCCTACCTGCCTGATCAACAACCTTTTACACTGTTAACATGATGAAATATTATATGGAAAGCAGTGGACTGGAGTTAGATGCTTACCATGTCTCTGGTTGAGAAACACAAGGTGACCTCACAATTTAAAACCTGACAAAATTTTAAATTTCCAGCTGTTATTTAGCTTTCCTGCAATGCTTGCTCTGTCTCCTTCATCTTCCTTGATTAAGCATTGACTGTGATCAGATTGTCTTTCCCTGGGAAAGGAGATCTGATCTGATACATTCTGGCTCTGAACTCCACTGGATTTCCCTGAAATACCATTCAATAGAGACAATTTCCTGGATATCTCTTTTTCATTGCTGTTTTCAACTGTACACCCTTATATATCCATAACTTCTTTTCATACAGGAATCTTTGCCAGGCTGCTGTGTTACCAACAGGAAAGGTGACAAACCCCACCAAACCTCGACACAAAGGGTCAGTGTCCCCATGACTCAGAGATTTTGTCGGGAGAAATGGGATGAAACTGAGTTAAGGTAATTGGGCTGAGCATAGGGAAGGGGTGAAAGGGCTCCTCACATATGAGGCTCGACTGATTTTAATGCAAGCCACCAGAACTGTACCACCATTTCAAAAAGGTAACCTGTGTTTGGAATGATAAAAAGCCATTTAAAAGAGGCTGGGTGGACTGAACAGGAAGAAATAGATTAATAGATCTCCATGTGAGCATAATTGATTTTGGGCATGTACTCCACAAACCCTTCAGCAATGATTTATCTTCATTTGGGGGGTATAACACCGAGTTCAGTCAGGTCCTCAGAGAGACATCCATCAAATGCATCATCAGCAAAGAGAAGTGCTGCATTCTCTTTCTATTTTATCTTTCCTTTTGCTTTCATATGACTTAAAAAAAACAGGAGAGCATTTTTCTTCTAAAAATAAATAAATCACTGCTAGTTATTGAAATAATTCTAGCACAAGTGGCCCACCAGTACATACAACAATTGAATTTTTCCCCTGAACCACGAATTTTCCCTTTCTCTGGGTGGCAACACAGCAGCCAGGAAAGTTTGGAAAAACATGAGGAAAAGGCTGAAATAAAAGGTTTCAACAGGGTTTGGAAAAGGTGGGGATAAAAAAGAACTAAAGGGGAATCATCAAGAAGTTGCAGCCAGGATTAAAATTATCTTAAACATTTAAATATGACAAAAGAGTATAGAATAAAAACATAACAGTCAGGCATGAAATGTAAAAAGCAAATGTCGTGCTATGTCCCAATCACTGCCTTTTTGATTTATCTACTTTCTCTGCACTTACTTAATTGTAAATTCTGAGGAAGAGCAATACAATTCTTTGAAATCACATTTAAGAAATGCATGGACAGCATTTCTTTTTGGGTGTGTAAGCTCATTGAAATGGGCACCTCATTTATCATATTCCACACATTATTTTTTGTGACATTCAAATGACATTGAACTCTATCAGGGCACAAAGCAAATGGAAATTTTGGGAACATCTTCCCAACTACTTCCCTTGGTTTTCATAATTTTTGGCTAATCAGGCCAGGTGGGTGCAGGGGATACATGTGATTAACACAGAGTTCAGACATTTGCAGGTCTGTACCTTCCTCCTGATGGTAATTCACAGACACATGGAAAAGCTGAGGCAGGAAGGTGTCTTTGGTGATCCTACAGTCCAACTACCTCTCAGAGCACAGTCAGAACAGGTTGCTTCAGACTGTATCCAGCTGGACAAAAAAAAGCCCAACAACCAAAAAAACCCCAACAATCAACAACTGGAATTCCCTGAAAATCAGTTTATATCCACTGCCTCTTGCCCTGTTGAGATTCTGCATTCAAAGCAACACAGAGCAGCAAATAAAAAACGACTTCACTTTTTCTCTCAAGTTCAGAAACCCAGAGTTGAGCTCCGAAGTCACACTGCCAGTCCCTACGCTTAATCTACAAAAATAAAGAAATGTGATTAGTTACAATGAAATACAATCCCCAAGTAATTGAGACAGATTCAGATTTAATTCATCTTTGCAAAGGAGTCGGAAAAGTTGATGGTGGAAAAGCTAATTTTTCTTTTCTAAAACAGCTCCCAGCATGAGAAAGACTTCTTTTTCTCTTAAAAAATGACCTAAGCTGAAAAGAAATATCCCTCAACAATGGGACACCTGATCCTGCATGAAAATGTAAGCAGAATAGGAATTAAATTCGTAAAATATCTTCAGCTTTTGGAGGACTAAAAATTGGGAATCATTCTGTGGTATTCTCCTGGAAAGCTCAACAGCACTAACGAAGGGCAAGGTTTTCCTGAAGTTCTGTTAAAGCATCCTAGACAAAATAACAGGTTTTAGGCAACTATTCCTGTGTTATCTCTTAGATCTGAGTGGGCGAAGTGCTTATTGCTGCTGGCTCAAATGCATGGGGAATAACAAAACAACGTGTCTGTGGGTGGCACTGAGCACAGGGAAACAGCTGGGGATGGGAATTCCTGCTCCAGCCCCTGGCTGTGTTTCTGGCTGGTTCTGGGGCAGATCTCTGGGCAGCTGGTATCAATACTCCACTTCCCTGGATGTTACATACACAAGGCATGGATTTTGGTGCCACTGGGGCACTGCTCCCCTACACGTTTGGGGGACCTAAAAGCAAAGGTCTGTTTAATCACTAAAACGAATTATTTTGCAAAAAAGCAGAAATCAGTCTCACTTTTAAGCCAGGAATACTCCTGTTTGTGATCATCATGGGGTTGGTGGCAGAAACCATGTTCTATGACATTGCTGGCCAAATGTTTTGCTCTGAGATTATCCATGGAGAATAATTGCATTCAACCTTTAGTCTGCAATTTTTTACGGACCAATACATTTCAAATTGACTATTTCAAAAGGCCAAACAACACTGTCAAAACCTGCAAATAATTAAACTTAAAAACAATACAAATCAACTACTTCTCCAAGGCAGTTGCCATGAACTGGTTACTGAGCTGTCTTCTGTGTGTGCCAGGACCTCAGCTACACAATGCCCTGTTAGTACTCTACAAAGAAGTAGGAAAATGTAGTTTTATTCACTATACAAAATCTTCTATTAAAAATTATGGTCCTTGCCTTCTATTTTATGAATATTTTAGATCTGTAAGTGCATGTTTTATGTTCTCCATCATTGAATACCACAATTCTCTCTGTGTTCAATGTGCTGATTTATTCCTGCTGACACCAATAATAGGTAATAGAAAAGACCCCACAGCATTATTAATTACCATGGGTGTTAATTAGATGTTACACATGGGAACAAGACAGATGGCAAGACAAACAGGAGTCAGACAGACGGGTATGGCTGAGTACCTCACACTGTCCTGGAAAGATGGATGATGCCTCTCTAGGTGTGTGTGCTGATAGGGAATGACCTTTGTTGATGGAGAAGACACATGGTGGTAAGAAATATTAACGCTGAGACAAGTACCAGAAACTTCAGGTACAGGAGAGATGTAAAAACAAAGGAACAAGCAAATATTTCCTCAGCTCAACTGCATGCAGTAATTGAAATAAATGGAACCTCCCAGCTGAGGAAGGGAATGGCATCTGCAGTGAGTGACAGTGATCCCATGCTGAAGGATGGCTGGTGGCTCCCCACAGCTGCTGCTCGCTTTGCTTAATCGTCTCCCGGCAGGAAGAGTGATAACATGCCAAAGGCTTCTCATCCTTCTTTCTTCTCCCCTCTAATTGCTATTTTAGTTTTCAAATAATTGACAGAGCTTAGTTATGCATTTTGTATTAGCCCAGAAGAGCTGTGGGAATGGGGAACACACCCCAAGCCCTTCCATCCCAGCTGCTGTAGGATCAAACGATGGACTCTGTGCTCCTCCCTCCTGGCCATCCCATTACCATGACCCCAGTCCCTGCCAGTGAAAAGAGAGACAAGAAAGAGCAAAGGAAGTATTTCCCTCGAACTCCTTGCAGCAAAATACACCTCCTAAACCCAGAGTTTTCAAATGTCATATTCACACAATATGGTATATGAAATTCAAGTGAAGGGGTTGTCCCTTTCACACAGGAAGGGATGTGTAGCAATGATATTCAGGTGCTGTCCAAGAGATCAGAGCAAACTGATCCCCAGTTCGTTTCCACAGGTGCCCTGTCCATGCTCTTTCCCACCCCAAATAAGCAGCATCAAGCCCACTGGGTTTGGTAACGGTGTTCACAAGAAACAAGATTCCTTGGCTTTCTGAGTCTCCCCTCATCTACAGCCTGAACTGCCACGTGCAATCCTGCATTTAAAATGGATACAAACGGGTTGTGTCAGGCAGCAGAGAGCTCTGCAAGCTGCAAGAGCTTGTGATTTATTGGTTTTGTCCAGTGATCCACTGGGTGGGGAAAGCCCAGGGAGAGCCCAGGGATATTGTGCCCCAGCCTCGGCTCCCACTGCAGCTCTGCACCCACCAAGGGGCTGGGACAGGCTTTGGTGTGACAGCAGTTTTAGGGTGCCTGTCCTGGGACAAACAAATCTTGTGGTGGACTCTCTTACCTCCCAGCTAAGGCTGATGGGAGCCTGTCTCTGTCTGCCTGTCCCTCTGTGCTATGCAGTCATTGATGGAACTCAGAATAAATGCCCAATTCCTGCCCAGCTGGAGATTACAGCCAGCAGATCCTTGCCCCGGGGGGTTCTCTTATCCCTCTTTAGCATTTGCAGACAGATAAAAGTGATCACAGCTTTTCCTTCACCCCAAGGTGAAGAGGCATTTCACCAAGCACATCTTTATGCCAAGTCTGGCATGTTGCTTCCATGATTGTTTGGATGAGGCAGCATCAGATTTGCTAGAAAACCAAAGCAGAGCCAGTCTCCCACTTACAGCCCAGTTAACCCACATCTTCATCCCTACAAACATCGAGACTGGATAATGATCATGTAATTAAACAGACAACCATGGCAGTTATCAGTAAATAAATGCTGTTGTTCTCCAGAAACTTTCTCCATATCCTGAAAAAGATCAAGTTTTCCGTGTTACATCCAATGATTTGCTTTCAAGGTTTTCTGTGCAATTGATTTCCACTGGGCCAGAAAGCAGCTAATCAGCTGAAGGCTCTGCAGTGGGCAACTTGACAGACAGTTAATAGCTTTAAAAATATTTTTTCTATGACCTGCCAAAGTTATTTAGGTTTTCTTCAAGGTTTGTAATACAGCTCTATGTGTTGATTTATTTAAATTATTTTCCAGTATACCTTGAAAATCACAGAAAATAGAAATAAATGGATAAAGCATGGAGTGCAAGGATGTGTTGCTTCAGACTGTCTCCTTGGCTTCATCTTCACATAAGCACAGAAACAATCTGAGTCAAACATAAAGAAATTGGAAAAACGTCAGCTTAAGCATAATAAATTACTGTATTACTGAATAACATGAACAAACAATACATGTGCAGTTCAGAGAGAAATCTGGATTTTTCATGAATCTTATAGAAAGATGTGATCATTACCAACTTCACAATACTTTAAGATGACTGTTAACATGTAAGGTCTTCCAAAAATCTCACATTCATCTCTCTAATTTCATTCTCTGAGTTTTGAGGGAAAACCCCACCTCCCACCCAGCAAGGAAAGCTGAGGAAACTTCAGATGGAAATCTCCAGCTGATATATTAGAGCTATAAAACTTAGAACATAAATTGTTTTGTGGACTCTTATACATTTAGTGCAGCAATCCTGGGATCTCTATGACAACAATCCCAACAGATGTTCTCTGAATGCTGCTGCTGCACAAGGCACTTACTGTGCTTCTAATGGGAAAACCACTATGCTGATTCCCACAGACTATTTTTGGAGTGAGAAATTGCCTGTTATGATATTTTACTAAGAATATGGAGAGAGGGTTGCACTGAAACATGTAAAATGATCTAAAATCTGGGCTGAATACAGAAACAAATGCAGGAGTTCAAGGTGATGTCAGTGCTCTCCTGCCTTTTCCTTCTCTCCTATGGAAGATCATTAGGAATCGATTGGTTTGGGCCCAGATTAGCTCCAGGAAGCCTGACCTGCAGTTCAAGCGGCATCATGGACCAAAAGAGAATTAGAAAGGAAATTCCTTCACCTTCCACTCTGGCTGGGCTGCTCCCCAGCCATAGCCCTATTTGCTTATTTATTTATGATTAGAGATCATGGAGAGCTGCTCCCGTTTTGTTTCATGAGACTGGAAGCAGTCAGAGGTGTCTGTCAGTCCCTTGGTCCCTCTGCCAGGGCAGTGGCCACGTGCGCTGCTCAAGACACAGGCAGAGTCCTTTAAACATCCCACAAAACCCTATTTTCTTTCTTTTATTTTTTCTGAAAGAGGAATGGATTGAAAGCAGCCTCCCCTGTTTGCAGCAATGCCTGTTTCCATGGCACCCAGAGCAGCAGCTGATGGCCTTGTTATAACAAAAACTCTAATAAATTTCAACAGATTGCTGGGAATTGCTTTCTTTTCCCCCTAAACCCAGACAACACTCCATTCCTGGAACCACCTCCTATATGGTCCAAGACTCTATGGTGAAGTTAAACTCTTCATAGTGATATGGTAGTTTTTAAATAAGAAATTAAATTTAACATGCATCCCTCAGAGAGAAAGAGAGAGAAGGAAAAAACCCAAACCTTATCAATTTTCCTTAGCTATCATGGACTTGACAGAGCTCTAAACACGTTTGTCTGATGAATCCTACCTGTGCAGCACCTGTTCACAGCCACTGAAAAGCAACCATGGACGGCCTCAGAGACAGAACACCTTCCCGCTTGAACTGTGCTCCCAAAAAGCTGATAAGCTGCTGTGCTGCCCTGTGAATTTTTGAAAAGAGATAATTGAACATGGGCATTTTACACTCAAATACACTTTTCATCACTCTGATATTCATTTCCGTAAAACCTCATGAATATGTAGCGCTGTCTTTTACTTCTTTTTAGAGTCTTCCATCCCAGGTTGAGTGAATTTTAGATTTTTTTGGTTTCTAAGGTGTTGATCCTGAGGATCCTTTGATTTTATGTACAATTATAACTGAACATTAAGGAGCATTTGCAAAACTGGAAGAGAATTGGCTTTTCACAGTTTCAAAGGTAACTGAAAAAGTCCCTACACTATCCCTCGTGCTTGGTTAATTATCCTGGTGACAGCCTGTGTTACACTGGCCAGGAAAGAAAATCAGATTCCAAAACTGAGGAGAAAACCAAAAGCAGTATTCAAATGACTGTAAGGAAAGAAAATTAGAGGAAGCAGTACTAACATTGCATTTGAGAATTCTGTATTAATGGAAGATTTTGTGCTAAATTCAGTGTACCTGTTTGCCAGAGATGTCCTCAATGCTGAGCATTACCAGGTTCCTATGTTAAAGGGAATTAATAAACATTTGACCTGAGCATTTCTCCAGGTCCTGTTCTCAGTTCAGTGCCTGTTACTGCACCTGCTCTGCTCTCTGTATCCCAGCACCTCACAGATGGTGACCCAAACTCAGTAAGGAACTGCTCAAAATATGTCTTTCCCCAAAGAACTTGTAGTTCAGTTAATGGATAATAAAAATAACAGATCCTGCAGAACCAGAGGTCTGCACATTCCTAAACATGTGTCTTGGCACACTGTGAAAAATACAACTGAAAACCCTCAACTGCATTTCAAAGGGAAACCACATTTAGATATTAACATTTCTGTACATAAAAATCTTGTCAAAAGTAACTGTCCTACAGGTAATTACAGAGAAAGATATCCAGAAACAAAATCACATGAGCTTAACCAAGCATCACCTCAAAGGAAATGATCTTTGGGAGCCACAGGAAGGAAAATATGGATAGGGAATAAAGCGAAACCGCTGTTCTTTAGGAACAGTAACTTAATCACTGCAGTTAGTGACAGATCATTTCACTATGAGAAATAACATACATTAAAACCATGGAAGAGTTTCTCAGTGCTTTGGGAGACACTGCTGTAACACATCAAAATTATCACTGAGAGGTTAGCAATGCACTTCGGCATCCCAGGCTCTACCATAGGGTTTACATCCTCACTTCTGGAGGAGCTGCACACGTGTACTGCACAGGCACAGAGACAGCGTTCAAAGAAAACACAGCCCCAGCAATTCTCCATTTCACCCACAAAGGGCTTCATAAAATGACTGAAATTACTCCAGTTTAGCACATCATTATAAATCATTTTGCAGCCCTAATAGTCTCAGGTTTAGACATTAAAAGGACAATAAAACTGCTTAGGAAGTGTTCTCTCCACCTAAGAAGCACGATGGAATTCACCAAACTTACTTCAGCTTCTGGGGCATCGCCAGGAATGTTAATAAACTAAAGTGGCTGAGGAGTCTATTAATTTTTGACAGTGGGATTTATATTCTGATACTCTTTAGAAAGTTGCCCAGACAAAATTCCTCACTGACTGATCTTGTGCACTGTTCCCAGCACTCCAGTAGTTCTCCTTCCACTCCCTACCCTGGAATGGACTTTTCCCCCTGGAGATGAGAAGCCCTCTCCACACCCTTACTCGCCTGTGTCCTACCTGCTCGAGGGGTCCAAGCAAACATGCAATTTACGGACCATTTTCCTCCAAATATATGGAAAACATGACTAAGCAGCTTCCTCCAAGGCCTTTTTGCTTGGATAATCCTAGACAGACTACTCCCAGCTGGTGTGGGCATCCACATCCTGCCTTCAAGCCATGTAAAAATTGCCACTCTGCTGACTGAGCTCCACCTTATGGATTTCTATTTTTCATCTTTCCTGTTTGTTTGACAGACTGAAGGATTGAAACAAGCAAGAGATTAGTGTTTGGTTTGTGTTAAAATGCTTCAAAAATTAATTTTGCTGGCATGGCACATGGCCCACCCTCCAGGGAGGGACACTGTGCTGCTGTCACCATTTTTGCCGTGACACCTTTACCACTGGCTGAGCAGGACAACATCCAATATCTCATTTTCCTCTCAGCACAGCCTGAAAGTATCAGAGCCATCCTGTGCATCTGTGCTGGCTAAATGACAAAAAACTGCACTGTCTGTCCCCTCCATCAGGTTCCTCTGGTGCCATGGGGGCTTTAGATCAAACCAAGGCCATATAGTTTGTCCCGGAGACATATACATTGAATTTTCAACATGCCTCCCTGTAGCAAAGTGTACTAAATACCACTGAGGGAATATTAAACAACTCCACAAAAAACTGGCACTCTACCTAATTTCTTTCTTAGTGTCTCAGGCAGGTAAATTATTAGGAATTTGCTATTAGAGAGCAAAACATTTCAATCTTCCACAAGATACTAGTAATAAGACGTGACAACAACCATAATTTGTGCATTAGGAGAGATCAAAAGAGCTGTTTAAGGGTGTGACAGTGGCTCATTTGCTATGGCAGAGTGACATCTTGTGAACCTGTGACACGGCTCAGGCTGTGCTGTGCTGCGATTGCTACATGTGCTCCTGTCCTCCTTTTCCCCGTCTTGGCAGGGAAAGCAATTCCTGCACCTTCAACTATCAACCAAAATAAATGAGAGGGAGAGATTATTTGTGTTCGATGTGTTCTGCTCCTCACCGCTCTATAATTTCATCCAGTGGTGCTGCTCCACACAACTGATGTGATTTATTGGACTCTCCAGCAGCTAATGTTTTTATTTTGAAATTGTTATCTTATTGATTAGGTTTTTCATATACTTCACATTTGCTTGCTTCTATCTTCTCCAAAACACTTTCCACACTTCATTTTGTCCACAGTGCAGTTCTACATACTTATATATTATAACATATAATTTTATGCAACATAGAATGAATGCAAAGCTCATGGTCAATTTCAAAGATTAAAAGTAAGATTTAAATTCTCCTGGCTGAAAGTGACTTCTGAAAAAGTTAATTATTCCTCTTTATCTCAGACTTCCCCCTTAAAGCTGTCTGCTAAATCACAGGAGATCTGAAAGGATTTCACTTTTCACTCCTGGCCACAGAATGGCACAGCAGAATTTTAAAAGCTCAAATAGTATGTGAAACGTGAAGAGTTATTGCTGCTATTTACAAAGTACCGGGAACAAGCCCTGCTTTCAATTATTTCTGAAGATACTCCACTGAGTCTGATCCCCTATTGCCCTGCATAATATATACATTTAAATCTACACGAAGTGGGTTAGAAAGCACTCCTGGTCTGCTCTGCAAACATTTTAGCTTGAAGTGACACCGATAAAGAGCCACAAGAGAGACACTTGTTTCTAAAAAAGATGCTTTAGGCTAACAAAAAATATTACCAATAAACCTTCTGTGTATTTGAGGAGGGGAAAAACAAGCTGTATTTCTAACGTGCCCTGTCAAGGCAGCTGGCTACAGTTCTCATTGGGTTTAATGGGATGTATTTGGTTTCTGCTGAAAACAGAGAGGAAATGGAACATCGGTTTCACAGAACATGTTATTAACATCTCTTATCTCAGAGATTATTATCTCCTATAATATGATTCCTGGAGCGGTATTAGCCTGGGAAAATCCCAGAGACATGCAGCCTGTGGCTGGGAGAGGTTAAGCACAGTTGTACTCACAGAGACAGAGCAGAGGAGAAGGAGAAGTACCTGCTCAGGTCCTCAGGGAGCTGCTGCCCTCAGGCCTTGGGCTCCCTGCAGAGCAGGTTCAGGCCCCAGGTGGGCATGAGGAGAAGGACTGATCCTGAGAGCCACCTCCAGGCTGGACAGGCTGGAGCAGGGTTTGTCTGACCCTGCTGGGGGGTCAAGGTGGAGGGAAGGGTCGGTGCTGGCTGAGGGTCACCCACAGGACTGCGGAGGGTGCCAGCACTGGGCATCGGCCGCAGGGTGCTCTGAGGAGAGTCCAGTGCCCACAGCGGGTTCCAGTGGGTCTGTCCAGCTCCAGAGGCTGTGAGAGCCAGCAGAACCAAGCCCTTTTGGGTGCTTTAGCTGTGGGAACCCTCCTGCAGCACACTGTGTTGTGTCCTTACAAATGGTGTCAACTCCAACACACAAAGACCCCATGTTCCCATAGAGAAGGCAGGGGAAAGTTCCGTGGGATGTGCTGTGAGAATATCTGCTGCTCGTACACATGGTAAAAAAATACAGGGTTGAATTGGGGTTTTACAGCATTCTTATAAGAGAACTTTGGAGGAGGAGGTTTGTGCCAGCTCCGTGACACGACCTTTGCAGCAGCCGATGGGCTGATTAGCTCAGCAGCCCATCAAAGCCTCACTGCCGTCACTGCCTCCCCCACATCCTTCCCCAGGGCTTTGCTGCTTTAGTGCCAGTGAGTTTTGCAGTAACTCCTGGCTTTCCACAAGCCATTTGGGGTGACTGAATCCAGAATCGCTTCTCTTGTCTCTGCTTGCTCCCAGCAGAGCCCGCGGAGCTGGGCACACCTTCCCAAGGCACCTCCCTGCTCCCGTGGGGCTGCACCCCAGGGCTGCCGGTGAGGCCACCCAGCACTGCCTGGGCACTGGGAGGGATACCCGGGCACCTGCTGGAGCCACAAAGCCTCCTGGCAGGAGGAAAGGGAGCAGGATGGCTGCAGTGCTCACATCAGTCATCTATCTCCATGCCCCAGCACCCATGTCCGTGGCAGAACAAGGGTTGGGGCACCTTGCACAGCATTAGGCAACACGAGAGCATCTCCACCAGGATGAAATGTTTCCATGTTATCCAATTAGGTCTGGCCTAACAAGTAAGTTAGAGCAGTACTGGATGTGAGAATGCAATCATGCTGCAACTAACAAATTTTGTCAATCCTACAGGAAAAGAGGCAGCATTGTAACTCGCATTCCCAGCACTGCCTGTTCCTCCCTCCTCCTGCACAAAAAACCAGGGACGCCGTCTGCCAAGAGAAATGGAATCAAATAGCTCCAGACATCTGTGAGCCTCGTAGTGGAGATTATTTTCCTAGAAATAAGACCATGGATTCCACAGAAAAGTATATTGCTTTTCATGTGATAGGATACCAATAACACAGCACTGAAATTATAAATAGTAGAGGTGGGGGAACTGCTTGCAATAGGGTGTTAAATGGATTCATTTGGCCTCTTGGTTTTTCTTTGTTAATTCTTCATGAGCTGATTTGAACAAATACTACTTATTTGACCACTAATTCATGCAAAGACGTTTCTATCTATAGACCACTTGCAAATGATGCACTGCTACTGCTGCCTCACAGTGTAAACAATCACATAAATTATATATTAGGAACTCTATTTCCTGATCAGAGACTCACTGAAAGCAAAGATGAAGAGCACAAGAAGTGTCACATCCCTTGTGACCAAACTCCTGACCATGGGGCTCAGTGAGAATTCTCATCTCAGTGCAGTTGTGCTCATGTATTCCCACATTCTTGGTGCAAACACACTTTTGTATCAGTACAACTGGCTGGAACAACTCCCATTAACTTCCCGAATGATGAGTTTTTGGAGCACCACTTTCAAATAATATTACAATTGCAAATATAATGTGAGGTTTGCGACTACAGATTAAATCCTGCTCTATTAAAATTATAAAAAAACCTGACAGGATATTAAACTGAGTTTCCATGAAAACAATTCTCTGTGGCCTCCTGTGCAGGTTCCTCAGCTCAGAGCTTGATTAGACACTGCCATCGAGAGCAACCAAGAGCTAAGAGCTCATCCTTAGCTGAGGAGAGTGGGGAGTCCAATCCAATTTCACCCCAAATGATTTTTGTTTGCTCTTTGTTTGTCTGTGTTGGTTTTTTTTCCAACACTGCCAAACTCACATGACTTTGACACAAAAGTGCCAGAAGGTTTTTAACCTATGAGACAAAAGCAGGAAAACTTAAACCAGTAAAAAGCCACAGAATCAAACACCAAAGCTTAAGTACAACCCAAAAAGGACTGGAACAGTCAACAAGCTGATCCTGTGTAGGTGATAAACTATTAGTAGATATAATAATTTAAGAGCTGGTCTTCAAAATTCTTCATGTTTTGTCCCAGAGAGCTTTAGCAGTAGCAAGGAACACTTGTGAAATACATCATCCATGTGTTTATTCCATGTGTGTCTCTGTGTGGGGCTGCAATGCTTTTGTCTCCTGCTGTATACAAATAAACACTTAGGTACGAAAGAGATGAGGGCAGCTTGTGAAAGAATAAGGAATGATCTCAGGCTTTACACTGACACATTGTTCAGACCTGTTATAAAACAGACTTCAAGAATGTGGGGGAACTTTGTAACTGCAGCTTCCCTAAGCCCTGAACTCAGCCTTTGGAGATAAGACAGAACCTGGCAAACTGGGATGCCATAATTGTACTGCTGGGTGTAATTTATCCATCAATAATACACTTACATTGATACCAGTCCCTAAGCAATAATCTGCAGACTCCACAGTCTCATATGCATAATTCAAGCACATGATTAAGATGAATGGAGATCTCTTGGGGGGAATATTTAGATTTAGGTTCAGTACTGCTCAACTTTGCAACAGACAGAACTAGTTTCTACACATATCAAAACACACAGTAAGCGACAGATTTCAGATTTGTGGTACAGGACACATTCATATCAGCATGACAGTAAAGCATTTATCCTGCAGCTGATTAGGTTCTTGACCCAAGAGCGAATGAATCAAATTTCAAATCTGATCTTAAGCATTTTTACTCTTCCTTATCCCTTTCCATCTTTTAATAAGCATAGAAGTTTTCCACTTCCTGCTAGAGTTTTGATCATCTACCCTTGTATTGCAAGGAAATCTCTTACTTTTGCATTTTAATATGTTTTTCACCTTTCCAGTAAAGTTATTACCTATTTTCAACCATATTTATTCTTCATGTAAGTGTGGCCAGGATTTCTTTTAAAATGTCCAAGAATTAAATCAATTAGCAGGTCTGGCCTGCTAGGAAATTCTTTCAGGACCTGATACAGAACACAGCAAACACTCCAACAAACTTGAAAATTCTTTAAGGGGGTATCAATGACAAACTAAAAACTTGCTGGTTTAGGCAACAGAGGATAGAGACACTGATGGAGAATTTCACCAATGTGGTATGGTAAAAGTTATCAGCAACCCTGCTGAGGGAAGCACAAAGTTAGGAGGATTTCCTTTGCAAGAATAAACAAATGAAAATACCTATTCTATCTGTGTTTAGAGTTTTACCTCCCATGCTGGTGGACAGGAGACATTTCCCTCTCACAGAACCTCTAAGTCATAGCATAGAAAGTGCAATTTCACCATAATAAGAATTTTTAAACTATCACAGATACAGGCAGGAGCAGCAAATTTTCTAAAGGATTTACTTATGAAAGTCAAAGTAATTTATTTGGAGGACTGTAAATGTCTGCTCAGACTTCTGGCTGAACTTTGAGGCATTCTCTGATCTCCAGGGAAAGACAGAAGAGGCCGGGGATCTGCATGAGCTGGGGGCTGAAGCAGTGCTGGAGCTTGGGGATGTCACCCACACACTGCACTCCTGGCAGAGCCCCTTTCACCTCCGTGGGGTCTGGGAGAGCCAGAATACAAACCTCTGCCTTCCAAACTCCAGCTGGGAGTGGTGACTCTCTACCTATCCCCTTGGGCTGGGGGTTTGGGTTCAGCTGTTGGTTTTCCTTACACATTGAACTGAATCCCCGCAGCACAGTGACAGAGGTTTGTCCTTCTGATCTAAGCCATGCTCCACAACTCTGCATCATTCTGATTCAGTAAAAGTAGCAATCCACTTGAGACTTTCCCAGGCGTCACACTGACCCAAAGCAATCCCTTCAATATTCTGGGAGCATTTGCAGCATCCTTATTATTCAGCATTTTTGAGCTGCTGAATCTGGGAACAGCTGTGGATAGATGCTTGGAGGATTAGGCTGTACTTTGCTAATACGACCTGACTGCAGCATCTCAGGAAACAGTGAAAGTCATTCTATAAATAGTGAAGGTTTCTGTTACAAAATGCTTTCACATACATTAAATCAAGATGCCATAATTAAAGTAACCATTTCAGAGGATTGGATAATAAGGGAAAAGTCATTAATAATCTCTTACCTCGTGTGGCTCTGGGAAAAGAATCTGATTGAGTCAAGCTAAAAATGCTTTGCAATTGAAACAGGTATATTTTCATTGGTTTAAAATAAATTACTGGTAGTGAAAATGATAAGGAAAACACACAAGTCTATTAGTAATACACACTGTTATAGGTCTTCTAAGGTTTTTCTAAGCATATCACAGTGTTTTCATAATTACAATCAAAATAGCTGGTTAAGTGAGTGATGCAATTTAAATTACAGAATTAAAATGTTTCAACCATTTTCCTGCAGATTTGGAACGGCTCCTTAAAGCATCTGAAGTGTCAGTGGAGTGCCAGGATTCTCTATAGTCAGTGATTGTCTGCTGTTTGCAATCAGTCTCCAATTTGTCACTCTGCTTCCAATAAAATATTAATGTAATCAGATGAAATTATCCCCCTTCCAGTCCCACGTGTGGTTTGGAGTCAGTGTTGTGTTTGCTACTGCTCCAAGTGGGTTCATGGTGCTCCAAGGAAGCAAGAGCTGCTCAGAGATCAAAAGGTGACAATTTAAAAATGATACTTGGAGCAGCATTTTTAAATACATCATGGCATTATAAAGCAGAGAGTGTCACTCTGTCCTAGGACACCATTCCTGAGATCCCAGAGGCTTTCTGGTGAAGGAGAATATTTTAGACCCCCCCATGGTGTTGCTTTTGTCCAAGCAGGGCTTCAATTGACAGCAATAAAGCTGGAAACCATGAACATCAAAAATCTGTAAAGAAATTAAGTTACCTTAACAGCACAGTGGTGTAATTAGTCACAATTAGTGGAGCTATAAATTGTAAGTGATTAAAAATGAGGCTTAGGTAAAGATGGTGAATTTGACTAAAAATGTTTCCGTTAGAAAGATTTGACCTTCTTACCCATTAAATCTGAACATTAATCTGCAGATGAAAATCAAGTTACAATTGAACAGAGACAATTACATTTCAATTTTGGTTGACAGTAAGCTCAGGTTTCAAATCTAATACAGTTATTTTGTGACCTCGGGCACCTCATCTAAAGTCCTTTCCATCTCTAAATGAAGATAATACTTCCCTGCCTTTGTGAAGAGCTTTGAAACCTTGGCTGAATTGTTATTATTTATGTGTACAGCCCTGAAAGCATAACTCAACAGGATGGCTGTGTTTGCACATCTGAGCCTGGATGGTATTGTGAGCAAAATATTTACTCTCTCTGCACCCAAATAAATTTTGCTGGAAATATTGCAGCAGATGACTACTAACACTTTGCTTGCCTGCTTGTTTTTCCAAGAGAATCCTAAATAAAGCTCTGGATCCTTCCAAAATGTACGTACTTGACTTCCATCACAGAAATCAATCCACTGAAATCCACGGGACTGGTCACATGCCTCTGTTCAGGCTTAAGTGCACAGCAGCTGCACAATCACAACTTAAGGGAGCACCAAATATCAAACCCATTTTTAATCCATGCAAAGTCAACACATCCTACACCAGCCCCACCCCCCCCATGCCTTTGTCCTCACATATCCCAGCTTGTCACGCTCCCACCGAAGTCCTTGCATCAATGGCTACATAACTACATTGAGAGATGAAACACATGAATTTTTCATTCATTACGGATTCTGGCTGTCCCCTAAAGAATTGCTCGATCTCATCCTCTGGGTTTTTAAAGTGTTGAACTTCATAAACAAGAAAAGGAATGAAGTGTTGAGTAATGGCAGGGTTCGACGGATACAAATTAATAGTGACGACATGAGTGAATACGTTGTCTAATTAAAAAGAGAAAAAAAGAAAGATTGGTAAAAAGCAAAGAAAAAATAAAGAAAGATTTGAAATGTGTGAACAAGAAAGAAAGAGCTCTCTTTCAGCCTCTGCCCTAAGAAGTTATTAAATTACCTCCCCTCAAGCTCAGGAGCACTGCCCTGTTTCCAAGGGACAGCTCTACTCAGATTACCCTCGGTGAGTGAGGGGAGGTGATGGCAATTCAGCAGTGGAGCACAGGGCAGGAGAGCACATCCAGGGTGTCACTGAGCAGTGCGCCAGCACAGCCATGGCATCAGCACACTTGTGGAGCTGCACAAACACCCTGAGAGGCCTTTTGCTGAGGCACGTTCCAGGGATGGAAGGAAGGCAAGTCACTCAGCCACTTCCTCTCGTGCCAGAGATGGTGTGAACAATAGCTCCAACAATCTCAGGGATGAACTGTGCCAAGATGAAACATGGGGACTCTTCTCCTTTTGGATTTTCTGCTTGCATGGTCCAGGCACTGCTTCCCACTCCAGTTGCAGGCATGGCTCACACACAGAATCACCACTGCAAGTGCCCTGCCAGGTAAACTGACTCAGCAGGCACCAGAGAGCCAGACTTTTAAAATGTACTAATTCTCAAGCCCCTGACTCCCAGAGAAGCCAGGGAGCACAGCCCGGGTGCTGGAGTCCACAAACACCACTCTGGGTTGGTGCCTGAAGCTGGTGCAGGCTGACCTCTGTTGCAGAGGTCTGTGGTGAGACTAATGCATTATCAGTTTTCACATTTAGGAAAGATTTTCCTGTTTCCTAAACTGCCTGTGCCATTCTGAAAACAAGGATAAGGAGGTGTGCCTGCAATATATCCTGCATCACCACGGTTTGCTTGCTGTGACAATAAGGGTTGGCACACAAATACCAGCCATCTCTGGGAGTGAGGTACTTTTTTCACCTCCTGAGAAGGGGATGGAATATCCCCTCCTCTAAAGAAAGTGATTGTTCTTTCATATTCTTAAGCCTTCTAGATCGTGTTTTGTAGCCAGCAGCCAAAAAAAGCTCCAAAAGGAGCCTTCAGAAGTCAAATAAAAGCCAACGTGTACGTGAAGGACGCACGCACGGTCACCAGGAGCAGCTGTATTTCTGCATTGCAGCTGAAATCAAGATTATGCTTTAGGTTTCCTCTGCAAGCCCCCAGGGAGAACATTGCTCACAGAGATGCAAAATTAAAAGTACAAGTACAATGGATTTCTTGCTCATTGGGTACGAAGGCCACAAACAACACGACTGCACTTGCATACAATAACTAGAAGTGTTTTCATTGAACGATGACTCTGCTGTTACCAAGAACACCTTTAAAGCTTTCGAAATATATTTGCAAGATTTCCTCTTTTGCACTGGTATAAGCAAAAAGCAATGCAGAGCAAGTCACTAACTGGCTGGAGCTCAGAGCGGAGCCAACATCATCTCTGGCAGAACCTTCTATCACTTAGTCTGAAGGAGTGAATGACACACAGGCAAAATTAAAAGTATTACCTAGGAGGAAAAGACCTAAAAAGTAGCCCAGGGCTACAAAAAGAGCCATAACTGTGTCAAAACAACAAGTCTGAAGGGAAATAAAAACATGCAATAGAAGCTCAACTCTAAAAATTGAATTTTTCAGTTTTTTCAGTTTCTTAAACTTCTGTTAAAGCCAGAGGAAAGCTGAAAGAGGGATGTGATGCACCTCCAGCTTTCAGTCTGAACTGCCTGCAATGTGTCTCCTGCTGAATTGGCCGTGTTTATCCAAAACTGGGGTTCTAAGCTCATGACAAAGATCATTCGCATTATGACGAGTTACACGGAAAAATCATCAATCACGTTCTAGAGGGCTTATTAAAGTATAAATATGCTTAAAAATGTATATAGGTCAATACTTCGCGTTTTTTGGTTGTGTTTTTTCCATGGGTGTGTGCCAATATGAGAGGAAATATGTCGTCTTACTTCAGAAGTATTCCATTTTTTTCAGAGCCACAGCAGAATGTCCTACAAGGCTTCTAACTTTGTTTATCTGGAATTTATAGCAACATATATACGACGACATTGAAAGCTTGGTAGCTGTGGCCAGATTCCAGCTTTTCATCAGTTAAATGAAGGGATGCAAACTTTGCTTTTTTTTCTGGTGTTGTTTGTTCAACAGGAAATAAGATGAGAAGAGGTAGGGAAAATGGGTACAGAACGAGGCTCTGTTCTTTTTCACAGGAAAAAATTATTACCGAATGTGCAACTTGAATTGCATGACTCCAATTATTCGGTACCTAAATTTCATCCATTTTCTTCTGTAGAGTGATTTAATTGAAGAACAACTTCCCTGGGATCATTCCCAGTCTGTCCAAATGTCTCTCTGGGTCACACCAAAGTGCACTTAAGCAGGTGAAGTGACAAGTACATGGGCTGTCATCAGGCAGAGCATCCAAGAGCCTCATTTTGGCAGCCTGTTGAGATGCCCAAATCTCAAAGTTAAGCCTGTGCCATTGAGTACATTCCAGTCCAGGACAAGCAGTGCTGTGGAGCCTGAGGGAGCTGTAGGGAAATGACCTCATACTTCTCTCTCTATGAATTTTAAGCACTGGTACTTCCCTGCTAGGTCTGTGCACCGTGGACCATGAGAAGCAGAAATATTTGACTTCTGGGTATTCAGCAGTGAGCTAGATTGAATACTTTTGCTCTGGGTAAGGCAGGCATTTGCTCACAGTTGCTGAGCACATTACTGTATTTTCCACATGTGCAGCATGTGAATTACCTGTGAAACCAACTCAGAGCAGCTCCCTGCAGCCAAGCAAGAATGTCAAAGTAAGTGATGTGCAGGTGTTGTTTTCTAACCCAAACACCCACTGCCCCTCATACTCTGTCTCCCTTCTCATACATGGCTTTTTTACTGTATTTCCCTCAAAATCTTTCCTTTCCCCCAATTATCCCTGCCTCTATCCCTTACTCTTCACAGGCTGTTTTAAACGAGGCAACAGTTACCCAAGGTGCATCTTACCTGAGTATACCCCATGTGCTCCCATTTACTAACAGATTCCAGCTACTCTCCCGCAGGAAGTAAAGAAAATACCCCACACATCTAACAGACGAGCTCCTCTGACTTTGTTTCTCCTTGTCACAAACATTTCTGTTAGTCTTTATTTATAACTAACCTCAAATAATAATAAATTATACCACTAGAGAGACTTCTTCTTAAACAATAACTATACAAAAGGTCCCACTTCATCCCTAAAATGCAGGGAGTTAGGAACACTAAAGAACCAAAATAAAGATAAAAGAAAAACAGAAATCTGCGAATTGTCAGGAAAAAAAGAAAAAAGGCTGGCAGGTGGCATGTGTAAAAACTTTCTAAGGTTTACAGTATAGTGAAAGAGATTTTGGAATACTTCAAGACATAGCAATGTTATTTGAGATGAATGAAAGTGAAACATTGTGTTGTTTTCTCTGAAATTGCACTGTTGTCTAAGGAGTGGTGCATTTTGTGTTCAAAGGCATCTGTAATCCCCTCCCTCCTCGCGTGGCTCTGTGCAGCCCGTCAGAGGCAGGCTGGTTTCTGCAGTCAGTTGTAAAGTCTCTGACAGAAACAGAAGACTGGAGTTGAGGTGAAGCTGTGCAGTTGTGCTTTAGACCCTCCCAGCATCCATGTTCGGGGGGAAAGCAAATTCTGGTGTCAGGCCAGGCCCCCTCTGTGAAGCTGCACAGGAAAAGGCAAACTTAGACTTAGCAAACCATTTCTGCAGAAGGCTGCTTTACGTTCCAGCAGCATTAGGATTCACAGGGGATAGCACGGTGGGGCCATACATTTAGCTGTAGAGGTGTATGTTGGATACTTTATGGACATAGTCAGAATCCCTCAGCTGTGCCGCAGGAGAAGGGTTGCAATGGCCCAAGAAACATATACTGAAGTGCACTGAAGTTATTCATTTATTGTGTCTTTCTCCTGCACCGAAATCACTCAAAGAAGCAAAAAACAGCAGTGAACGAAAAGAAACCATATTTCTACAGGCTGATTTTAAGTCACGGGTTCATCACCTCTGCAGGTGAGGAGATGCCGTGTTGAGGCTGTGGATGGAGTCTCCAGGGGGATTTCACAAATTATTAACGGGGGAAGGAAGACAGAGAGCTCAGACTCAGAAATGCTCAGATTGCACTAGGTATTTGTCTGGCCAAAAATAAAACAAAACAAAGCGCTAAAATAACCAAGAAGGCAACTCCCCCTCTTCAATACAGTTTCAGTGTTTTACCACCACAGCGAACGCGACCCTGTTTTCCCAGCCCTGCTGTCCCCAGCTATTCCCTTACACACAAATAACAACTCACCCAGCTGAAAATGGCTGCACACAGCTGGAAAATCACTTTTTCTAGCATATTCTTTGTCAATTTTTGCCCCTAATACATATTTGACCTGCTGGTCAGACTCCCCACCGGCCCAGCCTCATCAGGATGAGAGAACGGAGAGCACTGTCAATCAAGGGCTCTTCTGGCTTGCTCCGAGTGTTTATTGAAGGAATGACTAAATCTGTGTACAAGAACCTTTTTCCAAAAAATAACCGCCTGCTTGTGGTGCTCAAATAAATCTCTTTTATTGCCCATGTGCAAGTCCTGGTTTTACAGAGAATCAGGGAGATTAAAGATTAATTACCTCATCCATGGCATGTGCTGTGGAAGAATGAAGCCTCCCAAAATAAAACCAAGCCAAGCAGAGCTGCTGTGCTCAGGACTTCACAGTCTCCATCCCAGAAATCCACCACCCCGGCTGTCTGCACACTGTATGGAAGCACAAAGTACGGGAATCCCACGGACTGGCTGCTGTAATTCCTCGTCTGGATTTGTGGGCACCAGAGGTGTAGCTCAGTTTAGCTAAACCACCAGCATGTTACGCTGCACAGAAGCAAGGGCTAAAATTCGAATGGCTCTGTCCAAGGAGACTTAAATAGGATGGATATTGCAAACCAGTAACTTCTCCCTGCATACATACAAATCTAGTTTTTCTGTGTTGGATTTCATTGGAAAAGGTTGTCATATAATCTTCATAACAGGGCTTCATGGAATGACATGTTTGCCAACACTGCAAAGCTGTTAAACATGGCTCCCCTGAATGCAAAGTGAGTTTTGCCATTAAATTCAGAGTGACCATGATTTCACATTTGGCTCATTTTTCATCCTTAGAGAATTTGGAGCTCACCAACAAAAGTTCTGATTTTACTCCTCTCCATTCAGTGCCAGTTCATTTTATGTCTATAGAAAACTGATCAAAGTCAGGTCATTAATTGCTTTTTTACAAAGCAATGAAAAACCCATTAATTTTGAAATGGAGCCTACACTATGAATGTTCTTGTGGTTTACACTAAAGATTGATCTGGTATCTATTTATTAGTGCAGTTCTATGTACTTTAACTAATGGCTCTTTAGGTCTTCAGACTAATGGTTTCTTCATATGTTTCTGTGCAGAAGTATTTGCTGCTAACTTCAGAGAAAATTAGGTTCATGAAATAGATGTTTATCACACTGAAAGAGAAAAGTCAATGAGAAAAAAAACTCTGCATAATTTAAAGGGCTCCACTAGTATGGAAATACATGCTTTATACAAATAGGGAAATAGATATTGTTTCAGAAAAAAAGCTGGATTTCTAACATTTTTGGCTGTTTTACAGATCTTTTAAATATTTTGTGTCATGCCCCATTTATCTTTTATTTTTTATTTCCAGATAATCTGGTACCAGTAAGAGCCCCTGAGAGTTGTTTCACCCTCATCCTCCCTGGCTGCCCAAGTGGGCAGATAGGGAAGTGGCAATATTTGCTACATGAAGAAATGTGGCCCTGAATGTATCAACTTAAACACCTTGGCTAACTTAACCAGAATGGTGGGAGCTGATTTCTGATTAATCGCAGTCAAGGAAATCATATCCGAGTGACGACGGATCAACAGATCACTGTGAATGCGGTGTGGGAATGGAGTGTTGTCACCTACAGTGCCAGGTACTAATTTATACTGTTTTAATGACTCATGTTTAGGCATTTTAACTGAAAGCAGTCAGTCTATTAAACTTTTAAATGTAAATGCATTTAGGATGTGAACACTCTTCAATTTCCACTTGGTGTGCACAACAACTTAATAACTTCATTACACATAAATACATTGCTGTACACAAGGAGTAAACTGTGGTACAGCAGAAATTGGATTGCACATTTACCCTAATTATGATGAGATAACATTACAGCAATTAACTACTTTTTTTTATTTCTCTTTCCATGGAAGGATGCTTGGAATTGAAACAACTTTGTATTGTTATGGTCTAAGCCTAACTTTCAACCAAGACAAAAAAAGAATTCCAATACGATTTGGAAAAAGGCCCCTTAACCACAAGTCTGGCAGAGAAGGGGGGCTGGGATAACACAATTTTTCAGTAGCTGTGTCAGACAGTCAGGGAAAGCCGTTCGGATGCTGAATGGAATTCCATTTCTTGCTTTGATGCCACCCTTCTCTCCATGGGTTATCCTTTCATGAGTTCTGTGAGGCAGAGATTCATCCAGTTTTTCCACTTTTCTAAGGCCAGCATCCAAAATGGACAGGTAACGCTTCCATTAATCCTCTAACTCAGTCAGGTTACACTTCCTTGCCATAAAAATTGTTCTGGCTCCCTGTGGATACTAAAACAATTTGCTTGGAAGCTCATGGGAGGGTCGGTGCAATCCCAGCTCTAGAAGGAATGTGGCTGCACACGCTTGCATGGCTGTGGGAGGCAGGAAAATGGGACAAAACCTGTATTTCTGAGCAATTTGGGACAGGGCAGACCCGAACACGGCCTGGTTCCATGGGGACAGAGAGGGTTCAAAGCTGTTCTGTAGTTTGGCACTGTCCAGATCATCACTAACACAACATTTTTTTTTAAATATGCAAACTAAATTGACATGAAAATTGTAAATCTGTCAACTGAAACTTCACAATACTATCTTTGAAAATCAAGTCAGGCTCAAATCCTATCTATGAGCACAAGCAGAATCAGTGAAGACTCTGCAGTCATTTAATGACTGCCTGTTACGACCAGTCAAAAACCATGGAAAAGAGAAACCTATGATTTTAATCTTTGAGACATCTTCATATATGTCTTTAACAGATTTAAATATATTTTCCATTTCTACTGTAACTTCATTTCCTCGCTTTCCTAATTTTTCCTTTCTTTGCTGATCATCCCCCCATTGCTAAGTGAAAGCTTCACCTGCCTCAGCAAAAGTCCCAACCATAATGCCTTAAACTCAATCAATAAAAGTGAGTTTTACAGAACATTTGAATTAATGAGGCACTGATAAAAATTCAGTGGCTTCACTTTCCATGCAAATGGGCTCTGATATGCTGTACTCCAGGTACAATCCTTCTGGCACTAACAAGGAGTGCTGGCCTGAATGCTAAATGGTCATGCTGTGCTTTGGGGTGGTTCCTGCCACCTTCCACAGCTGACTGCCACAATTATCCTGAACAGCCAAGCACATCTTCTGGAAATTAGGAAAATAGAGATGTTCCCAGCAACACTGACCTCTGAGCTCTGTTTCCTACAGGGACATGGAGCTGTTGGGGTGAACCCAGAAGAGAGCACCAAGCTGATCAGAGGGATAGAGCACCTCTGCTGTGAGGAAAGGCTGAGAGAATTGAGATTGTTCAGCCTGGGGAAGAGAAGCTTTGGGGTGACCTAACTGCCCCTTCAAGTACCTGAAGGGAACTCACAAGAAAGACAGGCCAAGATATTTACAAGAGGTCGAGTGACAGGACAAGGGAGAATAGGTTCAAATTGAAAGAGCAGGTTTAGACCAGATTTTAGGAAAAAATCTTCCCTGTGAAGGTGGGGAGGCCCTGGCACAAGGGTGCCCAGAGAAGCTGTGGCTGTCCCATCCCTGGAAGTGTCCAAGGCCAGGCTGGAACTGGATTATCTTCAAGATCCCTTCCCACCCAAATGGTTCTGGGATTCTATGACTGCTACTTACTGCTCAATAAGCTTTGGCAGCAGTAGGAACAAATACAGCCAAGAAACGTCCTCTGGTACTTACTGCTGTAAGTTATGTGTATCTGCAAAGAACAGAGGACAGAGTTTTCTCCCCAAACTGCACTACCCTCTAAGCATTGTGCCTTGGAAATGTAACAACACAGAAAAACAGTTCCTCTGCTCAACTGGAGTACAACTGCCCTGCAGAGAAAATGCCCTGCCCACAGAAACCACCACCTAATGGTTACTCTCTCCTCCACAAGGGATTGTAGAGACATTTTCACAGCCCATATCAATCCCCAGATTAATGAACAACACCAGCTTTTGCTTTGCTGCTTCATTTATCATTCCAGGATGCCTTTTCCCTGGCTGCACTGAGGCGGGTGCCCACGCAGCAGTCAGACTTCCCCAAACATCTTTAAATATCTGAAGCCCAAGCCCAAATACAGCTCTCTGCCCGCCTTTCGACACAGGAGCAGTGAGAGGCATTAATATTCACTGACAGGAAAAAAAAACTTAACTGGAATAATTATTTTAAAAATACCTTTTAGCAGAGCAGAATCATCTGTGGATCCTGCTTATCAAGATAGTTTACCTTGCAGGTCATTTCTGATTAATAAAAAGTAGATCTAACTGATATTTTATGGGAATTCTGGCAATGCTATTTGAAAGATACTTCTGCCCGTTGTTTTGCATTTAGAAACACCTTGCTGTCAAACTCTTCAGTTTGATAGTCACTGATGGAATAAATATTTTGAAATTCTCTTTTTGTCCCCTGGTTAGATGGGAATAGGCACAGGGTGATGGCTGTGCACAGCTCGGCTGTATTTGCAGGCTTTTGATGTTGCACTTTGGCTCAGATTTTTGATCTTTGATTCCCACTTCAGTTTTTTGCCTGACTGCTTGTTAACAGCAGTGCCTGGGACAGTTCCTCTCACTGGGGGAATCCACCACGATGGAATGCTGCCTCTCCATTTGTGCTCTCCCTCCCTCCCTCGATCCGACCCCTTCCCATCTCATGCTACGTGGAGCGTGTTGCCAGAATCGCCCTTCCAAAACCTGAAGTGATTTAATGTAGCATACAAAATGTCATCTATACAATTACATGTGAAATGGGGAAAATATGCAAGCAGAGAGAATTGGCCTTGGAAGAGTTCCATAGAAAGAATTTTCTTTTAAAAACACTGGCTTATTGCACCCAGGGGAAGCACGGCGGAGTTCCTGCTTCCAATTTCTTATGACGTGCAAGTTCTTCACACTGGGCTGCTGAGTTTCTGCAAGGCACTCGACAAAGCAACAGATGGAGAAAGGAAAAGAAAAGGTCTGAGACTTCTGGGGTGAATTTTATGCCAAAGACCATCACAGGAGTGGATTTTGCCTCTGTAGGTTTTAGATTGCATCCATAATGCCTTGAGAAACAATAGCCTGCTAAGAAGAAACTGGATATATCACGAATTCCCATTTCTTGGGAAAACGAAGACATTAAGGTAGTTGCTGGTTCCTTCATAGTAATTTCCTATTTGGGATTTGGTAAAAAGGCAGTATTAGAGATGGGGAAACAAAAAAATAAAAACCCCCAGAATTCACTGCCCTATTTGCCAATTCCAAAACATCTGCAAGCACCCAAGACATCTGTTGTCCTGTTGACTACAAATTTGAATGATATCATGAAGCTGACTGTCTCCAGAGAAATAAAAGAATGAAGGCTCAGTAGAATATTTGATGTTCTGTGCAAGGTTCAGGCCAGTCAGACCAGAAGAATAAGAACAATCTCAATCTACCAACATCTGCAACTGCTGCTGTAAGAGGTAAAGTAATCCCTTTGTCCAACAGGTGACAAAAGGAAGGTGACCATTAGACAAAACTGTGTGGCACTGCTTCTCTTCAGAGAAAAGCATGAAAAGGGGTGTTACAGATGTTTCAACACCACCAAGATAAGGAGACATCAAAGAGTTGCTTCTTCAAGCCTGGCCAAATGAACTAAGACTTTTAAAGGAATCAAAATTAACTTGAGAGCCCATAAGAAGGAAAATTTTCAATACTTTTGTTCTTTTAATGTCCCTCAGTGCAAATTCCCCTTTTTCTGTTGTTACTAAGGAAAGACATTCTGACTTGCTTCCAGGGCTTTCAGTGACTGAAGGAGCAGGAAAAGAAGTGGAATGGGAAGGATCACACCAAGTAGGAATCCTGGACTTGGCACCTCAGCCCTTGCCATCCAGGCAGCACAGTGCTAAGCCATGTGTCAGGCCGTGTCCCGACTCCTGCTCTTTTCCCTGGTGACAAATATCTTTACCCAGACAATTTTCCAGCCATCTGTTAATTGGGCAAACACCACCACTCCACATTCCCAGGAAAGCCTCCACCTGGGTGTTTCAGGCCAAAGGATAATTGAGATGCCATTCCAAAGACATACCCAAAACAAGCTGGGTTTGAGAAGGGTGAGCCCTTGCGAGGTCAATTCCCCCAAACAGCACTAATAATCTTCTGAATAATGAATCAGGGCAGAGCAGCAGCTGGTGCAGGAGCAGGAGTGAGTGGGAATAGTCAGTCTGGCTGCCAAATTAAAACCAACACAACAAATCAACCAGCACCTTAAAAGGGTATGTTCTGCTTACCTGGCCACGCTGATAGAGCTTCATTTCAAACGCCTGTTTTGGTTGTATCTAATAATTGCCTCGTGTAAGATAAATATCTCCCTCTTGTTTCACCTTTTAATGGCTGAAATGTTACTATAAAGGTCCCACAAAATCTGAAAAAGCAATTAGTGCTGGCTTTTGTTAGCTTTTTGTTAAGTCTGGTAAAAACCTGATTGTATCGCACTAAGAAAATTAGGGAACACCCAGTCCAGCTTCTCCCAGGTCTCACAGCATGAGTGAGGCAAATATAGACTTGGATAAATCCACCAGGAGAAGGGCTGGGGCATAATCCATTTCATTAAATGTTATTTAACCTGGGTCTGCTGCTTAGGAAGTTGTCTCTGGAACAAAGCAGGAGCATTCCCACTATTTATTTGCCCAGGGAAGTTATCCTGAAAGTTAAGCACTGTGAGTGGAGGTGGGTGGTGTTTGGTGGTTTTTTTACAGCTCCGGTTAGGGAAGGCATCTCCAGCCAAGCTTAGACACATTTAAATATTTCACTTGCCCAAACGGGATTCTGGGATTAATGCCTACTGGGCTGTGTGCTCTCAGTAATACTGGGACTTGAAGCCAGAAAACCTGGAAAAGAGCAATGAGCACAACGCTGCAGGAGCTCCCAGATTTCTGGTGCTTTGCAGCCATAGGCTCTTTGTTCTGCTGCTGTCTGGGCAGAAGAATTACAGGAATTACATGAAAGAGATTCACCTTTGGCACTCAAGGAGATGCTTTTAAAAACAGCAGAAGGTGAGCCCAGTGCCCCTCTCAAGTTCTGAGAAGTCAGGAAAGGTGAGCAGGAGACCCCCTGGTTCTCCAGTGCTGGGTTCAGCCAGAAGCCCAGAGCGGTGCTCAGGCGAGTCCTGACCCAAAGACCTCACTGAAGGTGTTCACACCTTTGCAAACTGAACTTCACAGGAACGTGCAGGTAAAAGTGCAATTTCTGACTAGAGCCGGAGAGAAAAAAGCAAAAACCAAACATAAAGATACGATTCTCCTCTCCTTTGGCAAAAGTTTGAAAAACTCAGAACTTCAGATTTTCTATTTCCAAATGCAAAAATGTATCGGCATGGTGCAAGCCCAACCCTGTGAGCTGAGTAAGAAGTTTCTTTAAGTACAGCAAGGTAAACAGAGTTTCTGTTGTCCATTCATTTCTTCAGCTCTTATTCCCTGGGGCTAAACTACACCATCTCTCTTCTGTGCACAGCCTTGCTTCTCATTTTAGCAATTTGCTTCTTGTTAGGCCCTGTACTGAGTTTAGTGCTGGGAATCTGGAATTTTAGACCTCAGAAGATGCCATCATTCATTATCCTTGATATCATCCACTAATCCAAACCCTATCTTTCATCTGCCTACAGGCGAGCCTAACACCACTCCATCACACCGTATCTACCTGAGTCTTATTTCCACTCTCTCTGCAGTCAGAAGAGCTGTACCTCTGCTGCTGCTAACGCCTTGTTTTCATTAAGAAGAATGAAAAATAGGATGAGGTAGAGGATGTAGATGCAGAGAGAATAACCATAAGGAGTTTGTGTTCTCGCTCACCACACTCCGGAGATTACAGGTGAGGTTTGAAGTTTAGGGAAATACAAGTGGAAGTGTTTGACACTTTTCCCTTTTGGAAGCAAGATACAAAGCACATTTGTCATGTGCCATTAAGAAAAGCACCTAATTCAACTGCAGTGATGGAATGCAAATTGTTGAAGAGGCCACAGTCTCCCTGGGGTGGAGAACTGGCCCTGCAGGAAGCTGATTGCTGAGGCCTCTGGCACACAGTGCCCAGGAGGGCTCTGCCAAGGGGGCTTTACCTCCCTGTGTGATGCTGTGTTGAGCTGACTTTTGAGTTAATATAAATTATTCATGGCCCTTTTATCAGTTGTTTCTTCTACTTTGTCCTCTGCTTGATTTGGGTTCCAGCTGCCAGACTGCCTGGTGTCTCTCCAGTATAAATGATAAACTGATATTCCAGACACAATTGTTGTTATTTGACTTTTGCTGACAAATTCATACATTTCAGTACTTTAGTATTAATATAGCCCTAATTTAATAGGGTTAAATTACAGGAATTACAATGGTTGCTTTATCATCACGAAGAATACTCTGAATTCTTTGTGCTCCACTGGAGTTGTGAAATTATTTTGACATTTTTAAATCCCAAGAGTTATTTCCAAGATACAATGGAATTGTTCGGTGGCTCCCTTTTGCCTTTTCTTTAGCTTTGCAGTTAGTAGTAATTTTCTTTACTAAGTAATGCTCATTAGCTACATGTATAACCTCCTGAAAAGTATCCAAAAGAGAGTACAATCCACTGTTATAATCCTATCACAGCAAAACTGTTTGGGAGTTCCTTTGCAAAATGCCTTAAAAAATTGTGTGCACAAGAATTTTCTGTCAACAGCTGAGAGGCTTTAGGCAAAAAAACCCCTCAAAGTATTCAACTCCTTTTTAAAAAAAACCCTATAAAATCATGCGAATTTACCCTACTTAATTAGATTTATTAGGAACAAAATCTAAGCACACAGGAAGCATTTTCCAGGCAACTACAGAGAGCAGAACCCATTCCTCTTTGGAGTTTCCCTATCAAAAAGGAGTTCAATGAAGGCGGATGGAGCTGTGACACCTGTACTACCCGAGGATCTGTCCCCACAACACTACAAGTGAATCCTTGACCCACACAGTTCTGCAGTTTAATACCCCACAGTACCAGCTTCTGCTGCTTCTGAAGATTTGAAATGCCCAGAGAAAATACTCGTGGTATCCATTCATCCCTCTGCTGCTCTCTAATCCCATTACTACTGCACTGCAATGTTGGAGTGGTTAATTGAGCAGTTACAGAGCGTGGAGTACAGTTAAATGAATAGGAGATGAAGAGCTGAGAGTCCAGGAGTGCCACAGGGGAAAAAAAAATAGATTGAGAGACACTGGCAGCTGCTGTGGTTATGATTCATAAATCTTCAAATTTAGGCTGAGATGTCATTTCTGAGGAAAAGGTAAAGCCCCAAATTAGGGGGTTTTTATTCTGAATATTTAACCTCACTGCGTCATCTGGTTTAAAACATCCATCCGCCCAGAAAATCCACAGAGAAGGTGAGGGGGAAAAGCACCAAGACACAGAAAAATCAGTTGTGCAGACCCTCCTTCCTTAAGACACCAAGCTTGGAACTGCCATGTGCAGTAAAGCTGAATTTCTGTCCCCTGTCCAGAGCTCCTGACTGACAGAGAAGAACAGATTTCAAAGCAGAAGGTGGCAACTGGAAATGTCAGGAGAGAAGAACAGAAGAAAGAAGACAAGTGCCCAAGTCAGCAAAGCACTCTCAAGAGAGAAGATTTTGAAGAAATGAGTCATGGCTGGTTTTTGGCAATGAAGACAAATAACATGTTAAAACCAAGCTGGAGACTGCTCCTTTCAGAGGGGCACCTGACCCTGTCAGTTTGCACGTGCTCTCACCACATCCCACCAACTCTACTGCTGCACAACTGAATCTGGAGAGGCGCAGAAAGCTGGAAGAAAAGGCAACTAAAACCTGGGATTTGCATCAACCACGATGAATTGCTTCAGCAAAGCAACCAAAATAATGCTTACTTCTAGAATTAAACGTAAGAGATTAAACGCTCTTGTTTCTTCCTGTCAGCCTGCTTTATACATTTCTCATGTATCACCTGACACCTGAGAAATAGTGAATTTAATACCTAATTCTCTTTGTTGATAGCTGTCTCAGTCTGGTTATGCAAATAATACATCATAATACTGAAATGGTCACAGCATTTATGACAACAACAATTGCAATGCAATTCTCTCCTGTGCAGTCAGTCAAGCACAGACAGGGAGGTGTTCAACAGCTGCTTGAGATGAGAACATGTGAGCACAGGCAGCACTGCCTCAGGAGGGGAAGCAGAGTCATGTTCCGGTGCCTGTTTCTGACACTGGGCAACCTCTGGTCAAGCACTTCCCCTTCTGCGTTTGAGGTGTTCCAGAAGTGCCTCGCAGTCACAACTGCTTTCAGGAGGAGCATGCCAGGATTCAGAAATCAGGCCTTCCTTCACCTTGGCCTCCGAGCAAGCATAGTGTGAGAGACAGGCTCCTCACACATGTCAGCACCCTCACAAACCCCAGCATTTTCTCTTGAAATGAGAGTGTCACAGCAACGTTTAGGAAACTGCACTTCGATGCTCTGTGATCCTGTGGAGAGTTAGACTTTGTACTGAGACCTGCTCCACAGGTTGTCTCCCAAGCCTCTTCAGGAAGCTTGGCCAACATGCAAGAAGGACTATGAGCTTTGTTTCTCCATTAATAACACATTTCTTCACCAGAAACTCAAGGAACGAAAGCCAAGTGGAAAAAATGTCTCCCGTGCACAGGTCGAAGTGTTTCTATCTGAACAGATGTCCTCCCTTTCCTTTTGCCAAGCAAACACACTGTGGCATGACTCAACTAATGCACAAACATGATAAACCTACTGCAAGCAAAACAATTGTGCTTTTCCTTTCTGATATCATTACATAGGCCAGATAGATGATAACGTTGAATGCAATGCTTTATTAATCAAAGCTGAGGTGGTTGCCTTTCTCAGTCATTAAAATTTCATGTTTACAGCTGCTGATCACCTAACGCTATCTTTCATGTTTTGCATTTTCCTTGTATTTGACAATTCATTAGCCACTTGCCTGTGCTATTTCCCCAAGAACGTTATGCATTAATTTTTGAAGTAATAAAGATACAGAACTGTATACATATAAAGTTTCTTGCATATGAGTGATCTTGCTTTGATGGATGTATTTAATCAAGACATTTTTACCTCTATAGAGCTGTGCACCCCAGAATTTTTCACATCACAGATATACTTTTATCACTCAGGTAAACATCCCCAACATGATACAGCACAGACTTCAAACTCCTCTCAACACAGAGACGCAAAGTGGTCACCAACATCCTCTTCTCAACTGATTGAACAACTCAATACATTCAAAGCTGCTATCCAGGCTGCATCCCAGAAGTTTTCCTACTGGGGAAATACTCCAGTTTCTTTCACAAAACAAGGTGTATTCAACAGGCAGGTTTTAAAGGTATCTCAGGAATCCAAGGACAAGTGCTCCCGTACCAAATACAGCTCTCAACTGCAGTATTGTACAATTCTACCCATTCACTCTTCAGTGAAAATTCCTGTCACTTCCACATCAGATATAGCCTAAAACTTCCCTGCAAAGCTAATCTGAATTCTAAAAAAAAACTAGTTTTTTTTTTCTTTTAGTACTTAACCTAAGTTAATGAGGTTGGGGCACAAGCTTCTGCAAAGCTGCCACATCTAAATAATGATCGCTGAAATCACATTTAGTGTAAATTGTACAAGCAAAGGTGATTAGAACGTATGAAAACAAAGACTTTTGGAACCTGCCTCTTGTGCCAGGTCACCAGTAGCATGGTATTAGCACAGATTCATTGTCCAGCCCCTGAAGCACCCAAAGAAGCAAGAGCAGTAATTACCTCCACAACACACACAATTTCTTCCCCAAAACTGCACCTTCTCACTCAGTCCCTGCCTTAAAACTCAACCCACTGTGCGTGGATGAACAGAGCACGTTTTACTCAAAGAGCATCCTCTAGAGTGATGACTGAGCTCTGACCTCTAAGAAAACATCTTCCAAGAAAAGCCACAAAAACTGAACACCATTAAATTTCCCAAGCACAGCCAATGAACCCACAGGGAAGAATCAGTACACTGGATAAAACTATCAAACATTAACCAGATGACAGTCCTTTTTTTCCTCTTGTGCCCTACAAAATATTGTACAAAATACTATTATTCCTTCTGAAAGCTGACTGAAGGTACAGTTAAAAGCCATCTAGGGCTATTCTCAAATGCTGTTCAAGAATAATCCTATTTGTTTTCAGCACCTGAACATGAATAGACCTTCAATTAACCTGCTGTCCATCCAGCTGGGTGAGGGGGTTTCAGCCCTTATGTTTTAGGGGGCAAACGTGCCTTTGATCACCTATGAAGGAGTCCACCTCCCATCCAACATGGAGCACAACCTGCCAGCCATTCCATAGATTGCTCACTGCTGATTTTTCTTTTTGAGAGAATTAACAGTTTCTCCTGTGCTCAAACACTGCAATGCAGAATTGGAAGGAATGTCCTGGTTCAGTGTGCTGCTATCGTAATGATCTCACCACATCATATTTCTCCTCAGGGCATCACATTAAAAATCACAAGGAACATCTTTAAATGCTGAAACATTTTCTGAATATTAAATAATTTTTAATATAATTTAAATTGTTTCTGAGATCCCTATATTTTTCCTTTTAAAAAAAATCAACCTGTTAATATCTGAGTGTTAAAGGCTAGGACTTCACAAGCAATTTAAGCTCTTGAATAACTTGAAAGATTCCTCTATTAAATATTGAAAATTCCTTCCAAAGTATAAAATTAGAGACATTGTGAATTAGGATGGTAGAAGTAATACCCTCTCTTCCAAATTATCCTATTTTCCTTGTTCAGATGGTGTAATATATTATGGAGTGAATAATTCATGAGTACTGTGAGACCTTGGCCAGCCCTGCACAAAATCAGCTGTGAACAACACACAGTTTGAACTTGAGGCCCCTTTGCTGTGGTTGCCTTCACATCCCAGCATCCCTGGTTTATTGGCTGGCATGTTCTTCTCAAACCCTAAATCACCAAAAGTTGCACAAGAACCTCCCTCCATGCTTACCCAGCAAAATAAGAATATATAACACAAGCTAAAATCTGTGAATGTAACCCCATGCTCTGAACTTTCAAAAGGAATTACAGTTAATTTTTCAAATATCTTGAAGACACAAGAATCTTTTTATCACTGGAAATTAGTGAGATATAGATGTTCACTCCGAGGTTTTGTGCTTTTGTTTTCCCCCCAAATACCTTAATTTACCGAAAAATATTAAATACTTAAAAACATCCCACAAACACTAATCCTCATACTCTGGTTTCAGGAATTCAGAGTATCTTTTTAACTTCTTAGAAAATACCAGCCAGCTCAAAGATACACTATTCCCTGTACCTTAATCTTCCTTTTAGTTCAGAAGAGAGACAGGGAAAGGGCAAAAAGGTGTGGAAGAACTCAAGACATTAATCACAACAGCAGCAACAGCCTGAGTTCTGCTCCAAGTCAAGAGAAATCTCACGTACACCACACATTTCTGACTCCTGATGGTGGGAAGCAAGTTAGATATTGATGGAGGAACAAAAGGCATGTGACTAAGGGAATACAGATTCATTTCAGACAGTGGTCTGAGACATGTGAGGGAGCTAATCCATTGCTGCTTGATTTCCCTAATAACATTTATCAGGGACTTTGGGAGTCATTTTTCTCTTTTCCACATGCTAGACCTCAACAAGGAAAAGCTGTAGCCATAGTAACCCTGATGCCATTGTTAGGGAGAACTGTACATCCACTCAGAAAAAAAAAGTGGGTTTAAAATGAAACATCAGCACTGAAATGGCAAGGGTGGGGAAAGGTATTTGCTGTGTGCTGTAAAAGTAAATATGTCCAAGGACCAATTCAGCATCAGTGCCAATAAAATGACTAGGTTGTGACATTCTGTGCTGCTGATGTTCCTTTTTACTTTTTCTTTTTTTTTAACAACTCAGGCAATTATGGCAAAGAGGCCAAAAGGCCAAGAACATCACCTGTGATATCCTACCCTCGCTGACGTCAGTGGTCCGTCTCAGGGTGATTTTGTAGGGACAGGATTTATCCACAGTTTACCTGTGGGGAGAGTTTCTGAGCAGGATCAAGTCTGCAGGACACTGAAAAAGCATCTACGGCCGTGCAGACTTCCTGTACCTCCATCCTGAATGTACCTGGATGCAGGAGAGGCAGCCATGCCACAGCTATAATCCTAAATCCTAACATCCCAAATTTGTTGTAGGACAACCTTTCAAAATCACCTGGTAATTACAGCGTGGGTGAAGAGGAACAGCAACATTTCTCTCCCTCCATGGGATCCCTCTGGAAAGCAATGTCTGTGCATTTGGCATTTCAGTGAACTGACTGTGTTTTCTCACCTCATCACTGAGGTCTCAACAGCACTAAACCCCAGTTAGAGCGACAGCAGCGTTAGGCATTTATTGGGTAAGTCCTCCTCCACCCACCTTCCACATGATCATGCCCTACAGAGGAGATGCCAAAGAGAGGCCCCAGATATGTGAGGAATTCTGTTATCCACACCATTTCCCACAACAGCCCTACACTCAGGTGCTTCCCTGTGGAAAGCTCCGATCAGGCAGCAAGAACAACATCAGTGTCTGAGCGCTCCCCCAGGGAAAGGAAGCAAAGCTGGTGACACAGAGGCACAGAGCCACTCTGCAGCTTCTCCAGGGGCACCAGTGACCCCATAAGAGCAGCTTTGGGAGATCATCCACACCCCAAAGAGCCACATCTGAACCTTACTTGTCACTGTCCTGTACAGATGGAACTGCTCATGGCTGCCATCCAAATTCAGCAAGGCTTTTTAACCAGCAACCCCAAAATCAAACAGCAAAGCCCAGGGACACCTGCAGTGATGCCCAGCATGGCACTGGCTTTTCCCTGCCTTTATTTTAGAATTCCTGAGAACATATCTTGATTTCTTTTACAGCATTTCTTTTGCATATTCCCTGCTGAAGCGAATGATAGTACTATAAATGCCTCAAAAAGCATTTAATTTAGATTTAATAGGGCAGTAAAAAAATCTATGGGTTCTAAAAGAACACTTAGATCAGTTTAATGAGTACATGGGATAAATCTGAGCAAGAAATATTCCATCAAGACAACACAGTGCCAGGTTTGGAGTTCATTACCTGGGAGATATACTTGCTTACTTTACATTTGTAATTAAATTTGCAATAAAAGTTGCAACCCAACCGAATCTCAACCCCCTGTTTTTCGATGTGAATTAGCAAACGGAAATGCAGAAAACCCAGGAGCACTTCATCAGCTTGTAGCCACTGTGGACATTTAGTGAAAATCAGCCCCTGAAGCTCCTGCACTTGGCGCAGCCGGAATGCTCTCGCTCGCCAGATTCATTTCCAGGAGTGGCCCCACTGAGGATGAGCTTTAATCAGCAACCCAACCATGCAAAACCTACCCTGGCTCTGTCTCCCTCTCCACCTCCCTTTTCCTTTTGTTTTTTATAGCATTCTTCCTTTTTAACCCATCTGCAGTAATCACAGCTCGGGCTCAACTCCTGGCTTTTAGTCCTGCTTGGAGGTGTCTTCAATCCCCATTTTTTGATCCTGGGGGCTACTTCTGGGGTGCAGGGGTACAGCCAAACCTTCCCTCTCCTCTGTAACAGAGCTGAGCAAACAAGGGCAGTGACAAAAATCATTCTAAAAGTGCCCACAGCCTCAATCCCTCCAGGAAAGAGACTGGATGGAGCAGCACAGAAGGATGGAACAGTGTCAAGACAAGCCTTGCCCTCTCTCAAGCGGGGCAGCAATGGGCCCTCTCTCAAGACTGCACTTGAAAATTCTCGTTTTAAACTGTGCTTGCTGACACAGCTAATAAATGCATTAAGGGGCTTATTAGGGAAGATGGATTTTGAATATATACCTTTGCCACGTGGTTATTTTGCCTATGAAGTTCAATTAGCAGTACCTACTTCAGAGAGACCATGCAAGGTGCATTTATAATTAATTTATGTCCTGCATTTTAAGGTACTCAGAGGAAAGGCATCCTAGGGGCACAGGATTACTATTACTAGCATGTTTCTGCACTGGCTTGTAAATATCTGTCCTACTTCTCGTTACTTTTCCTTCACTTTCAATGAAATTATCATATTTTGGAAAAAAATAAATGCTAATAGTATGAAACCTTGGGAAAGAAAATGCTCAAATAAGCTTGGAAATTAGATTTTTTTCATAATTGAGCATGTTTATTTCAGGCAATACTACAAGTAAGCCAGAAGAAAATGGGAATATGAAAATATATAGGATGTCTGCCACATAATGGTTCCTTGCAGGAGGAAGAACAATAAATATTTAATAGAAATGCAAATATAAAACCATCTGAGGAGCAACTTTTGCCATAATTTCAGAGGGAGAGACCAAGTGGAGCTGGGTTAACACCCTAAACCACCTTCAGGAGCTGGGCCTTCAGCAATTCATCCCCCTCACCTAGAAAGGACTGAGCTGAATTATTTATGTTGTGGAACTCTTTGGCAGCCTGCATCCATCAGCCCAGCCCAGTAGATGCAGTTACTCTGTTGCTCCAGCCAGTGCTGCCTGACAAGCTCTTCTCCCATGGCAGATCCAAGAGAACGGCTCCCACTTCCAGCTCCAGGAACTCTCCCCTTGCCCCTCTGGGTGCTGGCACGTGCTGGCACCTGCAGGAAGCAGAGCCTGGCACAGTGGCACCAGCAAGGACAGAAAATTGGGTTGTTGCCTCAGACTCTGGCAGCAGCTCTGGAGGAGCTGTGTGCAATAGCAGATGAAAGGACCTAAAGACTGTGGTACGTTGTTTTCTTATCTCTTGGATGTCTTTTAATACACGTGATCCAAATGAATGGGTTGTCTGTAATAATTAAATACTGAAACCTATTTAACTGATCCTATCACCGAGCACCTTACAGGAAGCATAAATCATTTTACTCCCTGCTTTCTTAGTAAAACAAAACTTCCTTTTTTTGTTTGTTTTTAGATCTGTTGTTTAGATCAGTAGAGAATCTTCAGTTAGAGAAATCTGCGTGGAGCACTGATCATGATTTGTTCTGGGATGCCCCATCTTCCTGTGCTGCAGCAGCACCTTTCTTTTAGAAGTGAAGATTAATAGAGTGTAATTTGGTAGGCAAAGCCAGAGCCATCAGCCTGTGGTCATTTGCTCAAAATGCAGGTTTAAAACGGAAAAAATGACTTAAACACACCTGGCTGGGAGCACTGCACTGTCAGGGCTCCAACTGCTCCAGTGGCTGAACTACTGTTGTGAGGAGCAAAGGTGGGCAGGGTTCATCCTCATCCACAAAGTTACTACAGGGTGAACTCAGCAGGTTTCTTTGTTTTCTCATGGAAAAAAATATAAAATCAGAGATGGAGTTAAAACTGAAATATTTGCAGCACCACATCTCTGCCAAAGCACTGCACCTCAGAGTAGAAGTGGAAGTCCAACACATTTATATTTGTTAAACACCTACCCAAACACCTTCGTTATTCGAAATAAAGTAGCCACGAGCACAAGAAACTTGGATTGGGACCTGATGTGCTTCCCCTACTCATCCTCAGTTCTTCTGTATGCCATGGAGAGAGGAAGTGCCCAAACCTGTAAATGGGGTGATCTCACCAGACAGAGGTGCTTGAGGCTGACACTGCCACACCCAAACTGGTGTCACCTGTGACATTTCACAGCAGGCACAGAACTTACCCCAGTTTCCACCACGGACAGAGGGGCTTTTGTAGCACAGTTTTTTTTTTCTCTGAAAAGTAACACAACTGACAAAAGTATTTCTGTGTCTGGCCTTGAAAAGAAAAGGTGACTTCTCCCACCGTCATCTCTGCCAACTCACTCTGACACGCGAAAGCAAAGCCGGGATACTTCTGGCTCTGGTATCTCTGATAGCAACAAAACCACAGCTTCTTAAACTCTGCTGAGAGCCACAAAGAACTTCAGCCTCAGGAGACTGGTGCCCCCGGACATCCTCTGCCAGGAGAGTGCACCTGGCCATCTGCAGAGGGAAAAGGGCTTTTCCAAGGAGGAATTCAGGCTCTGTGAAATCAGTTGGATAAGGCCTTGAGCAACCTGGTTTAGTGGAAGGTGGCCCTGCCTGTGGCAGGGGCAGCTGGGACTGGATGATCTTTAACTGGATGATTCCAACTCTTTCACACTCTGTGATTCTATGTCCCTTATTTCTGGTACTATCTCCTGTGCTCTGTTTGAGCCCTGTCCCACAGGCAGCTTCCTCAGGGGCATTCCTGGGGAATTCACTGCTGGTTTTCTCATGTTCAGGACTCACTGAAGAGCTTAATACATACAACATTGCCTCCTTCACCTTATCATATTTTAAAGAATCCTGGTTGGTTTTGCTCCCGAGCTGTCCTGCGGTGCAGGACCACAGCCTGGCCCCATCCCCCTGTGTCCCCACGATTGTCCCTTTGAGCACATTGCTGCTGGAGGCCAGGGTAGAAATTCCCATCTGTTTACAAGGGCTCTGAGCAGTAGCAAAGGACCAAACCCTCTGCATTAGGGACAAAACATGTTTAAGCCCTCCTATAGCTTGTGAGATTCTTGTTTTTCTGACACTAAAAGAGTTGGCAAAATTCAGGATACAAGGCAAAAATGACATCCTGCCACTTTTCTCCTCTCTTCTGCTTCCGTAGAGCAGCCTCAGGGAATGTCTCCACTCTTTTTATAAGCTGGAAGGAAGCTGAGGCACCAGCCATGAATTTCTGCAGTGCAAAGGTACTTCAAGCCCCCTCTTTTCCCTCCTAGGCGTGCCATAGCCTGGACAGAGAGGTGGCACAGCAGCCAATAGAGCAATGCCAGGCATTCCTGCCAGCAGCAGTTTCTTTATAGCTCTGAAACAGTGCAAAAAATAACAGTGCCACCAGAAGTGTATTTGCATTCAGCTTCCCCTGTTAACACCCTGCTTTGATAGCACAACTGTGCATCTTAATGGTCTCTGTATTTTGATCTTTCTTGTTCACTGCTCAATAAATAATATTTTGTTTTCATGGACTTCAATTCAAATGTTCTATCCAAGGTGCATACCTGTGAATAGTTTCCCTGTAGGCCAACTCCTCTTTCGAGAAGGATATGGTAACAAGTGGAATGGACCGGCTGATTCCCAGCCAATTATTTATTCAGAGAAACTTCTTCTGCTTGTGAGCAGACTGCAAAGTCCTCAGGTCTGTTTCTCACTCAGAATTATTCATGGCTTTTTTCCATGACAGATAGTTGGTCTGCAAAAATGTGCATTTCACAATTTTTCACCCGAAGAAAGCTCAGTCACTCAGGGATCTGGGAATGTGACAATCTATACAAGAAATACAATGCTGTGCTGCACTTTGGACACTGACACAACACAACACTCATGGAAAAAGAGTTAAAGATGCTCAGATTCTAGGAAAAATGTTGGGTTTTTTAAACTTTACCTGGACAGCTTCATCCTGTGTTTCTATAAGCGAAATGCCAGCAGGATTGTTCCAAGAGCCAGAGTTTTTAGATGCGGATAGTTAATCCCAGTACTCCAAACAGAAGATATCTGACACATTTTTGGCTGTGGAGGGTGATGAACTATCAAGAAAACTGAATTTCTCCACCAAAGGCAACCTCTGACCCAAGACCTGTTGCTTGTTTCAGACATGTCATCTCATTAAGCATAAACACGCATTATATTGTTCTTTTCCTTAAAAAGGTACTGCAAGATCCCTATCCCAGTGAAGTCCACTGCAAACCTGCAATATAGTATACCCAGGTAATGATATTTTTCTTACTCAAAAGTGGACCATAAGCACTATCATCTTTGATATGGTACCTCATATAAATTTATCTTGCATATTTTAATTTCTCAACAATAAACATTCAGAGAGTTTGTCCTTATAAACTGTTACTTTACCAAGCTGTATATTTACACAGACATAATTTGCCAGTCCCTTTGTTCACTCGACAGCATCCAATTATCTTCTGAACTCCTTCACAGAGCACTTAATTTCTCACTTTGGCAATTCCTCCTGTATTTCAGCTAACCTTTGTGCCCAGGCTCTCTACAATCTGTTAACAGCTCTGGCCTTTAAGAGCTGCAGACCCACTGACAATTCCCAGCATGTCCCTTCCCTGTGGCACCAGGGCCTTCCTGCCCAGCTGTGCACTTGTCTTCCTCACCTGGCTTCTGCTGCACCCCCACCTTTCCTAACTCCTGAATTTTTCCTGCTCTCTAACTATTATTCTGCCCCACAGGTACGATCTGATTCAGTCGTGTTTATTGGTGCCTGGTGCCCTCCACAAACCTTTACATTTTCCTTCTCACAAATGCTGGGCAACAGTCACACATTCCCTTTAACCATGTGCTAACACTCAGTCTATTTTTATTTTGCAGGAACGTTAGCACTGACTCGGAGTTGCTCTTGCTTCAGCACCAGGGGAAGAGGGAGAGAGAGGATGATTTTGCAATTAGTGATGCCCAGCTCTGCTCCTCCTCAGGAGCTGACCAGCTGCTGCAGCAGCAGGCCAATGCTCAACACTTAGAAAATCTGATTTTCTTCACTATCCTTACAACAAGTATAACTGGATACAGAATGATTTCCAAACAACTTCATTGTGTAAACCTTGAGAAAAACAGAAATATTTTAGATAACGATCAACATTTTGAGGGGAAAAAAAAATCCCAACCCCCTACAAAAACCAACGGAAAACCCTTACCAACTACTTGGATTAGGATAGGGAAATTTTCATTTATTTGAGGCCTCAATACATTGTCAAGTTGTCCTTAATGAATGGCGTCAGCTTTAAGTAGCAATTCACTTTTTAAAATACTGCTGGAATGTTTTGAGTCCGTTGTGGACACGCCTCTCTCAGCCCTCCCCAAAGAGCACCTGTCTCACTCTGGCTGGGATGATGTAAGGCAAAATCCATATGTTAAATGCGAGGGTGTCCTCTAGTGGCGGCAGGGCTGGATCTTTGCCACGGGACACAGGCAATCCGTGAGGAAAGCATCCAGGAAGGCCAATTCCTGTACATTCAGTGCCACGCCAAACGCAGGCATTTGCTCTTTATACAACGTTTTTGCTTTCTTCTTGCACCTTTTAGTTTCTTTTCTTTCCTACTTGCTTCATTACTTCCTGTGGGATTCCTTTTTCACTCAATAACATCCATACAGAAATAGCAACTACAACTTTCCCTAAAGACAGTGGTGGGTTTAGGAGTTGGTGAAGTCATCTGAAAATATCAAAAGCCAAAGTGGAATAATTTCATTTTGAAATCTGATGCCACTTTGACCAGAAGTCAGCACTTTGATTTTCAGCAGTGCAGAGTAAGTCATTAATTCACATGTTCAATACCAAACTGGAAACCCTGCAGCTTCCTGTCCTTTCCTCCAATTCAGCTACAGGGCAGCAGTGCAACACTGGGGGCTGAGGACACGGAAAATACCACACTCAATCTCCTGAAAAGCATTTTTCAGAATGCCTGAGCCCTCCTGAAACTAATTTCACACGGCAGGTGGCAGTAGGTCGTTCCACTCATTAATTTTTGTTGATAATTAAATTATTATTTTTAATATAATTAATTAAGCCCTGGTAGCATGGGTTTGGCTCTGTTCTCAAACGATTTATCTTGTGAAAACCTTGCAGCCATTCTCACGAAGATTCACGGCCCTGTTTGTGTATCTGTATAGGAATATAAAAGGACTGTCAGCTGCTCTTTTTGTGCTCTGCCATCCTGCGGATTTGTTGGCGTTTAATCAAAAGGAAAAGATTTCTTTCTATATGTTGCTACAAAATAGCAAGAGGTGATACACAGTAATTACAGACAAGGGACAGAGCACAGCAAAAGGAAGGAGAAATCCATCTCTGTTCTTTCCCCTGTTCTGCTTTTTCCTTCCAGGGAGAGAATTAAAGGAAAATGTGATGTGGTTTCTTTGGGGCAATAAAGACCAGAAATCCTGCACACAAATCAAGATGCAAATGTGCTCGTCAGTGCTGCTGTGCTGCCAGGGAAGGAAGGGAAAGCACTGGAGCTCCTGGGAGAACATGCAGAGCCCGAAGGGTACCCTGACAGGCAATGCCAGAGGTCACGTTCAGGCTGCCCACACACCCTCAAGCAAACACACCAAACCACAGCACCTGGAGATTTTTGTTTTGTGAAGCTGGTCTGAAAACGTCCTGGGAGCCACGAGAGTTTGGGAAATTTTCCACCCTGCCAGCTCTCTCCCTGCAGTTTAATGCTCTTGCTGCCAATCCACAGCCTACAGAAAACACATTTGTTTTAACCCAAGGCTGTTTTTCAAGCCCCTGGATGACTTCAGGTCACCTGAATGAACTGCGAGGTTTTGTGTGAAGTTTCATTTTTCTTGCTCCAAACAAACTGACGGAAAACACAAAGATGGGTAGAGCAGGCACAGAAATTGATGGACACAGCCATTGTGCGATGAAAGCTCGGTGATGTGGGAACAAGACTGTGAGGAACGAGTTTGAATGATGTGTTTGGGTGTCAGCCCCCAGCAGATTACAAAGTCCTGCAGTAAATGGCATTCCTTTCACTTCTGACAGTTTGGGAAAAACAAAGGTCAGAAGTTACCTACTGTTTTGGATACTAGAACAGCTTGCCAGTGGAACATCAGATATTAATGATATCAGTGTTTTAACCTGATTCAAGCCTCCCACCTCTGCTAAGGAAGCATCTGCTGGTGTCACAAAGTGTAACTGAGGTTATTGATCCATGACTCAGCTGCGGAACACCCGGAGCTTCCCTCATGTTTCTCAGGCTCAGAGGATATCGGCAGCCAATGGCTCCAGCCCCACACTTTTTCTCCCAAAGGATCTGCCAGGGCTGACACAAGCAGGGAACTGCCCAACTGCACTGCCTGGTTCGTGCTGACTTTCCAACGTGCACATTTCCCTCTCCGACTTAAACTCCTGGGCACAGTAATGTCCCCACGCCAGCACATCTCACTCACTCCATCTACGTGTTCATCCTCCCCTTCTGATTATTCCCAGGTTCTCTGGGACTGTTTCCAATGGATATAATTGTTACTATTACATGCTAATCCTGAAAGTATATTGTTCTTCCTAATATTCCCAGTCCTTAAAACACAGTTTGATGTCTATATTCTTCTACTTCAGGACTTTTGTAGAAAACCTCTTATTTCCAGTCTCTCATGACAATGTGCAGCGGGTAAAATGTAGAACACTTTTTTAATATAACAGTAATAAATATTTTAGTGGTAACTCCTTATTGTAGGACTTAGTTATGCTAAAAAAAATGAAGTTACCTCAGTTATATGCCTTCAGGTAGAGTCATAACATAAATACTTTTGATAGCCAGGTTTTACAGTGCAAGCCAAGAAAACGTTCTATATAAACAGAGATACGAAAATTATTTATTACTGTCACTGGTCAGTGTTACATGAACCTTTCTGCATTCTTCGTACCACCTAAGAACAAGCACAATTCTCCTTTGCCTCATGCCAAGTGATCTCACATGGTAGTCATGCTGAATTATGAGCCTAAACAGGCATCAATCACCGTGGAATTCCACAACTCATTAGCTTAAAGGTGGGTAAAATGCATTTTTAAAAAAAAAGTGAGGGGGGGAACAGAGAACAAGTGAGAAATGTGATGTTATATAATTAACATCAAAATTGCTCATACATATCTTGTTATAGCTCAACATCAGCAAGACTGGTAGAGCCATCCTCTTAAAAAAAAAAAAAAATGTTTATACTTAGTAATTCCCATTCATTAATGCTAAGTAGCTTGAAACAGTTCCCAGTACCCAGCACAGCGTTGTTGGCAAAGCAGCGTCCAATGCTGTGAAAATGTTCTATTTCTGTAATGCAATTTAATCGGTATTAATTCACTTCTTATTCACTGAAAGGCCGTAATCACTAGAAAGACTCTTGGTATTCATAGAGGAACAACGTGTGTAATTCCATCAGAAATGCACTGCACTCCAGGATTTAGGATAGCATAGCTAAAGGCTTCCAAAAATCTGTCCCTTTACACACCAATGTCTGTCTTCCAGAGCTTTCTGACTCATCTATATTTACCCAGCTTAAGGCAAAGCTTGAGGAAATATTTTTATTATTAAATGACTAAAAGCTCTATTTTTCAGTACACCACCATCCACCAATATAGTTATTTCTCTCTGGTTAAGTCAAATGTTCAAGTTAATTAAGGAAATTCTCAAGGAAAATCTGATTTCTGTCAGCCAGTGGCAGGCACACAGAGAAAACAGCTGCTCTTCAACAAAAATCAAGGCATTTTGTAAGCATTAGGCTGTAGCTTTATGCTTCATTTTGCTCTAGCAATCCAGTTTCATTAAAAAATGCAAGTAGAGATGTATCGAGGTGCAAAATAAACGTGGGTCAAAACAGAAAAAAACAGAAAGCAGAACGCCTTGTCTCAATGCAAGTCCTCAAAGGTCTCCTTCTATGTGCTATTTTCTTTCTTTCTGCAAAACCCCCTGGCCTCTGCTCACTTGAAAGCTGCTGAAGTTTTCAGCTAAAAACCTGTTGAGCTTCAGCCTTAAATGAGGCCTTCATCAACCACCTATGAAAAATTCATATTTCTGAGAAACATAATTTGGGTGTCACTTCACCAACAGAAGAGAATGTCTCTACAGGAAGAGCAACATTAACAACTAATCTTCATTAAATCTCTTCACTGAGAAACACAACGCAAAACTTGCATCTGAACCTGTAATTGGTCACTGCCAATTATTTTTTCCCCCAAAACCTTCTTGTTTTCATTAATGGTAAAGCTGCCCTCATTTTTATGCCATATCCTATTTTCAGGTGTGTGGGCAGCACAGCAAAGCCCACGGGTCTCACCTAGGCACGCCCCAAAAAAGCCCAAGGAGAATTTTGCACAGTGCCAGGATGGCTCTGAGATGATCACTGTGATGCACACTCGAGGCCCAGCAGCGCAGGGGCCCTGGGAACTCATCCACACAGGAAAAGTAGGAAAACTCAGGGAAGTGCAGGAACCTCTGCTGCCATTCAGCAGTTTGCACATTCCTTGGGGGTGGGCAGAGCTGTCTCCCCTTCCACACAGTTACAGTTGGGTCTGTCAGAGCCTCCCTCACACCCTTTTTTTCCCCTTTTTTGGAACTAAGCATTTCTTTCCAACACAGCCACCAGCACCTCGTTATGTGACAGCTCTGTGATAAATCTGCCATGAGGCTGACACGAAGACATGAAAGATTTTGCAACTCCCTAACCCATCTAAGAGGTTTCAGCTCCATCTTTCACCTCTAAGGAAAATGCCTGAATGGCATCTGCATTTGAAAAGGGGGAAGGGGAGACTCAAAGCCGAGAATTCCACTCCACCCTGTAAAAACCAAACACACTATCCTCAGAATCTATGAAGAGCAGAGCATATGTGTGTGAAACTCGCTAACCCAGTGATGAGGACATTCTCCTAGGAGGAGGATTTATGTGTCTTTTATAGAAAGCCATGGCTGGATAAAATAAACTAGTCCCTGGAGATGGCACTGAAAAGTCAGTGTTTCCTGCCAGATGGTACAAGCACACACACAGGGCCTGTGGGAGCTCCCCCAGCTTCCAGCAGAGCTCCGTGCCCCGAGGACACCCGAAATACCAGGGAAGAGCACGCGAGCACAGCAGGGTTTCTGTGTTGGGCAGCACTTGGGCTGATCACCAAAGAGCCTCTGCCTCCGTCACAAACACTTCTTGATGCAAAACCAATTGCTACACGTACCCCTCAACCTTCAGAGAGACCAAGATACGGATCTGATTCTGTTTTTACTTTTATAGGCCAGCACAAAATGAAGTGTGAGGAGGCTGATAAATGCAAAGAGCATGGTGCCATGGTTACCAGTGACATTAGATCCCTGGCTGAGCAAACTGCTGCAGGAATGATTTCTGTATAAACAGAATTACTCAATTATGTCAGCTGTGTGTCTATAAAACGTGGTGCAATTGGATTTCACAGACGCAGGAGGTGGTTGGTGTTTGCTCTGCCTGCGTGGAGATGCCTCAATGAGCTCTTTTGCTCTGCTCAGTGGTCACACTGCTTCCACTCTGACTTCTCTGACCCCACCAGCTCTGCCCTGACTCCCAAGGAGTGGATTGGCACTGAGCTGGCTGAAACTGTAACTTTGCCATATCATTCCAAGCAAAATAAAACGTGCCAGAAAGAGTTTAATTTTTCTCTCTCTCATGGAAAATACACAATTTACTTTGCATGATGTAGTAGAGGCCAAACAAAGCTCTGGAATTCTGGAAACCTGAGTCATTCCTGTCTCTGGAATTGGAAGCATAGCATGATACTGGTTGCAGTTTGTCTGGTCTAACCATGAGCCAAAGGCAGAGCATGATGCTGGGGCTGGTCCAGCTGAGCTGTGACTACATCCAAGGATGGAGATTTCACAGCTGCTCTGGGCCCCTGTTCCATGCTTTCCCAAGCTCACTGAGGCATGATGCCATGGGGTAGGTTTGTAAGATGAAGCAAAGCCTCATCATCTTGCTTTGCATATATTTTTGCTACTGCAAGGTTGAAATAATATTATAATTATCTTTCTTAAAGTGGTCAGAGACCTGCCGATGAGGAGCATGGCAATTGTCGTTTCCACTTACAAATTCAAACTGAAGTCTGAGAACAGCAACAAGTTTAAATGCAAGCATGTAAAAGCTGTTTTATTCCAGAAGCAGAAGGAAGAGGAATTTATCGTGTTCCCACATCTGATGCCCAGACCTGTGCTGCATGTAACTGCTGCTCCAAGAGGAGAGACATCAGTTTGGACTTTGGGGATTCGGCACCAGTGACACGATCCCAGGAATGAGAATTCCAGAGATCAGAACAGAACGATATCCTTCTAATGGGACAGAGGTTCCATTCACCAGAGAAATTATCATTGGGGTAACAGCTGAGAGACAAAAATTACTGATGATATTTGATAATGCAGCAACCTAATAAATCCTCTATGATTCCAAAGAGGAGGAAAGATCCTGCTGTGAGTCAAGCACTTGTTCCTGTCTAGGATGCAGGATGATATGAAGTGAGACTGCAAACTAGTCACAGGTACTTGAACACTAAACTGCTCCCTAAAGCTTTGACTTTAGGCACAACTAGAACAGAGCAGCTCCACTTCCAACAGCAGGACAAAGGGCTGAGACCTGGCTCTGGCTCTCAGCAAAGGTCAACAGGACAAGGAGTGCCCTTGGAAAATACTGTCCTGAAAGGAAGAATTCATCTACTGTGTGCTTGTGTTAAAGCTACACAACTCACACACACCTGGGAATGTCTGGGGCTCCACTTCCTTGGTGCCCATGGGAAACGTGGGACACAACACTACCTTGGGGAAGAGCAGGAGTGCATTTGACAGGTTTATTCTGTTTGTATCACACCCAAACAGCAGCACTGCTGTGAGTAGCTTCTTCTGTGAGTGACAGTACCAGCACTGTAGTGGCACGGATTTTACACTCATAAATTACTAAATTGGCCTTAAGCCCTCCTTCATGCCAACACGGCATCACAAATTAAAGGAGACACATCCATCAACTTGTCATTAGCACAATCAAGTGGACCATTCCTACCAGTCCCTGAGATGGTGACAGAAATTGTGTTTGAACACAGGAGTGAAAAACCAAAGGGTTTTTTTCTGAGATTCTGCTGCAGAAAAGTAACTCTTGATGGTCTCAGACTAATCCAAATATAGCTGATAAGTATCATTTAGTGGGTTTTTACAACTGGTACTCGTTCACATCTCACTTCACATCTCTTTAGGATCCTCATCCCTTAAAAGCCTTTGATTGATGCTGTGAAAGAAAATCTCTGGAATCCTCATCTTCTCCTGGCTACTTTCAGCCACTTACTGTCAGATACCCACTGCCAATGACACTCTCGAGCTTCAGATGCTGGTCACAAATTCTGAAAACAGACAAGTTACGGTCTCCCTGCCCCTGCAGCCAACACACGGAATTTACCATTTACTTCCCTGTTTCCTTGCTACATAGAAACACAACTTCTGCTTAGTCTTTCCTTGCCTCATAGTCACAGCAAACAGCTTCTGCATTTCCTTGTCCTGGGACTACTGGATACAGTGAATGGCAGATTTATGGGATGATTTATTTGAGAAAAAAAATATTTGTCATGTGTTTGAAATTTTCTGAGGGTCTTTTCATCACCGAGCTAAATGTGGTGGTGTAAGAAAGGTAAGTGCAGCTCATGAGGAATTGTAAGGAAAGGTATCAAGGGGAACTGATATTCTTTCAGTAAATTCTATCTATTTAAACACAATTTCAGGTCTGCGAGTGGATGTCAGGGAAGCAGAACAGAGCACAAAAGGGGTCACAGGAGTGCAGGGCTGGCCTGCACAGCCTCACACACCACTGCCAAACCAACAAATCACTGAGGCACTCAGGTCTTAAACAAAATGGTTCATAGCCCTTCTGCAACACTGAGGTGAGACTTGGAAACCAAAAGACACAATTATTCCATTCATGCTTTCATCATGCTTTTATAAGCCATTCCCACTGCCTTGAAGAGTGAATTAAGGAGAAGAAGATTAAAGATAGAAGAATAGTAAAGGATGAAAAAAGGCAAAACACGAAAGGATAACAATGACACAAATACTCTAATTTCACCTCTCAGTAACAACTTTCATTTTTAATCCTTCACTGACTAGGAAAGGACTATGTGTATTGAAAAAAGTGCTTATATACAATTTGTGACTATTCTAATTAAATTTTTAAGAACCCAAGAATGAGGAATTTCTACCAAGTTATATTGAATGTTCAAATTAAACCAAGCAAGTCTTATTGTGTCTATGTCATTATCTGGTTTTTCATCCGAATGGCAAAAAGCTGCAATTAATCCCTGATTTATTTTTCTTTTCAATTTTCTATGGACTAATGGGATTTAGCCATTCAGTTTTATTCCCATACACATCCCCTCTTCTATAAAAGTGCTCCTACCTGCAAGCTCCTCAGTGAGTACAATGCTTATTCCAACTGGTGTTATCCTAAAACCTACAGCTCCCTGTAATGTTTGAGGCTGTTCTTGCAGAATACTTTAACCCCAAAAGCAGAGTGCTGAGTTTCCACAGGTGTCCTTTGTAGCCCCCACAAGTGATTTCTGAAGCAAACTGTAATGGAAAAAGCTGACAAGCACCTGGCATATTCCTGGTAAGTGAGCAAAGGGCAAGGAAAGGGCTCACCAAGTGTGCCCAAAAGCATGACTCTGTTGACAAATTCTCCTTTGAGGGAGGAGGCAGCCTATCACTGGGATTAGCTCCTGCCCACACTGATTTGGAACAGCCCAAACAAGACAAAACAACTTCTTTCCCTCATTTCTAGCATCTTTTGATTGATGTGAGCCAAGCACCTATTAACATGGACACGTATAAAGACATGCACACGGAAAAGGATTTAGAAAAGCACAGACAATATTTTACCTTCTGAAGGATAAAACAGAATGTGTGTGTAAACAAATTAATCTACATTTACGTCCTTCCTGCTTTACAGCTGCCCATCCAGGGACAGAGACAGCCATGCATATTGCTTTATCTTTCATTCCATATGGGAAGCAGTTCATGCATTTTTCTAAATACTTTTTATTTAAGACAAATATGCCCTATACTAGCACCAGCCTTCTAAAATAGCCATTTCAGCAACCACGTGTAAGATGTTCTTTTCTAATAAGAGCAGTAACAACAAACAGGATTTGAGGTGTCAGGATTCAAGATAATCTCTTGGCAGAACACCAGGAGGGAGTTGTAGGAAGCAACACTATAAATCTGGCTGAGGTGCTAAGACATTTTAAATAGTGAATCTACTTTATCAAAGTAGCAATTGTGTCATCTCTCTGCATACCTTCTCTTATTTTGGGTATTTCTAATGCACTCACATAGTTGCACTTAAGTGCTAGACAGTATAGGTGTATAGGACTGAATGTGAAAAGCAATGATTTCACAGCTGCCTCTAATGCAGCTAAAAGCTGCATATTAAAAAAAGTGGCAACATAAGTGCTTAAAGACCCTAATATAATTCAAGAAAGAAAAGGAAAACGTAAAGGGAAAAAAAAAAATCAGAGGCTGTGAGACAGCAAACAGAAATAAAAGCAGCCAAGAAGGTGTTTGTTTGAAGGCATTGTGGAGGCACCAAAATATCGCCCAGCCCAGAGTGAACACGGCAGGAACATGAAAAAAAAGATGCAGAAGATGCCTTTTACCACTCATGTTTTACCACTATGACAAAATCAGGGGTCCCACTTGCACAACCAACATAAACTACAAACACACTTCTCATAGAAGAACAGAGAACAGAGGAGAGAAGGACATTTTTCTAGGCTGATAAAAATCAGAGTTTGAAACCAGACGCTTATTTACCCAGCAAATCCTCAGTTTAGATGAACTGGATAAGTGGTGCTGCCTTTAATGCTCCTCTCTCATCTCCCAAGAGTAACAATTCTGAGCTCTCACACAACAGTGTGGGAGGAAGGTGCTTCCATCACTACTCCCACCGTTCTAAAGACAGGATGGAGAAAGTTCCAGTAACAGGAAAAAAAAATGTAACATTGTTCTGGGAAAAACATTTACAATGCCACCTCTTCTTGGGTGAGAAAGTGGATTTGTTTCGTTAGGACTTGCTGCATTTCCTTGTGGAAGCTGCTCACTGTCCCACTTCACTGCACACCTGGCACATCCTCTCTGGATTTTTCTCCAGAACTGGATCCTGGCAGCTGAACAAGGGAGAAAAACCATGGCGTACTGTAGGGCTTGGTAACTGAAGACACCCAAACTCCATTTTCTATCCAAAATGTGACAATTCTTCACAAAAAACCCACAGAAATAAAGCACTGAGTTTTAAGCACAGAAAGGCAAGATTTACTTCTATAAAACTCAGGTACTGAGCAGAAACAGAGCCAATGGGGGAGCAAAAGGTTTCGCTTTAAATACCCAAGTATTGCTCAGCTGGAGAAGATCTGCAAGAGCAGCTCTGGATTTCAGCGTGCAGCTGTTCTGTGACAGTCCCAGCACAGGTAAATCCAGCCCATTTTCACAACCAGATAACCTCAAACGTGGAGCAGCTGGCAGGGTTGGGCACAGAACAAACCCACTGCCAGAGAACGGGAGACAGCACAGGGAACCTGCCTACTATTATTTCTAATATTCTAAGGAAGCTATCCAAGAAAATCATCAGCACTTTTAGATTTGCTCTGCTGTGCCCCAGGAGGAGCAGCACCCCCTGCACCACCCAAAAAGGAATTTGCAAAGCTGATTCTCAGTGAGGTTTTCTCTTTTTGAAAGGAAAAAATGGTTAATTTTCACCAAGAAGAATCAGGACCCTTATGGAAAACATAATAAAAAGTTCGCCATTTAAAAAATTTCTGTTTATTTTTTCCCATTAAAAAACAAATCTATGCTCTGGAACATTCTGGACTTCTTCTGAAGTTTTCACTGGGATAAAACCCAAACTAATTACTTGATGATCTCTAAGCCTCAAGATCACGTTTCCTTGCACATGTACAATGAAAAATATTGAATAAAGCTCCTAAGAAACCTTTCTTTGCTGGATACTTAACATAATTGATTGAAATTCAGACTTTTTTGCCCACTGGCAAATTCTGATAACTCAGTATCTATTTGCATTCCAAATCAACATGAAAAATCAAAATATTCATAGATTCTGTAAAGCAAAATGCACGTAACAATTTTGCCATAGAGAAAATTGACTTTTCAAAGCAATTTAAGTGCTGTTTTTCCTTTCTTAGATATACCTTCTCCTGGAAGTCAGCGTGGGGACTTGTAGCCCTGATTTTCCCCAGTGAGATATCATATGCATTAGGGGTTTTTCCCCCCACCAATTCACACGCTATTTTTGTCAAAAGAATAAATAAAAGCAGCAGTTACTTAAATCTAGAGCTTTTCCTACCAGAATATTGCTACATTTTTAAATTAAGCCCTTAGGTATCAAATGAAATTTGAAGATGAAAAGAAAAATATTTACACCCCAAAGTAGCCAAGTGACCATTAATCATTAAAGTGAAAATCACCTCAAACCCAGATTTAAGTTATTACATTAGAGACTTGAAGCTAAATCTTTCCTCTCTCTCACCACAACACTATTGCTTAGCGCAGGCTCTTTCTTTAGTTTTTTTCTAGGAAAAAATCCAAAGTAAATGCAATTTTTTAACCTAAAGCAAAACAGGAATGAACCCAAGTCTCATGTGGTTCATGGAATGGGAAGAACCTTCTCTTTTTTATCTTTTAAATGTATTTTTAAGCCAAGTCCATTGGGACAAGGTGCAAGCTCCAATAAATCTCAAGCGCCTCCACAGTCCTGCACTTCCCACTTAAGCTCATGCACCCACATTGTCCAAAAGCCTGGGCTGTGTAAAACTCTAGATTATCCTCAGGTAACTGGAATAATGGGAGAAAAGAAGGAACTGACCCACACATGAATCTATGAAGTAAGCAGAAGGTGTCATTTAATACTAAACTTAATTGCAACACTTGGCCACGTTTAACAAAGTCAAGCAATCCTGGTTTCCCTGTTGGGGTGATTTGCAATCCAACAGCCAAAGTCACTCAGAGAAATGTGTCAGCACCACCAATTTATTGGGAATTGCTGCTGGAGTCACAGCAGTGCCATCTTTCCCTTCTGGCACACTCTGTTTTGAATACTCACTTGGACATTAATTACAGCCAGGCAGTGACTCACAAGCCCAAGTGACTTTGCTCTCATGGCTACACAGAGCAGGCCACGGTGTCCTCACAGCAACAGCCTTCAAACACCACACACAAATCCGTGTTTGGAATGTCATTTTTAACATGCAAAAAATGAGCAAAAAGGATTTGATGCTTTTTAAGGAGGATTTTTTCCTAAGGGGCCATCAGAGAAGTGGGTGCAGCACGAGCTTCAGAGCCTGCAGCGCACACCTTTAGCCAAGCAGAATTAATGACTCCAATGAGCACTGCTGGGGGCAGCAGTATGAGGCAGGTATTTACACACACGGGAAAGCTCAGCTGTGCTGGAGGTTCTCCTTGGCACAAAACAGGAGGTTACCTGTGATAAGCACACAGTAATGGCAAGCTGCCTTTAGAGATGCTTTATATTAACAGCAAATAGTGATTCTCACAGCAGGACCACTTTTGAAACTACCTGGAAGTGCTTTATGATTAAAAGCATTATGAGCAGACTCAGAAGTGGCTGTTAGGCTGTGCCTAGGACAAACAAAATGGAAAGCAGACACCCCAGGTTGATTGCCATCATATCTGGTCTCCATCAAGAGCCAGAAATTACCTATATTTATCCCATTTGCATCATACATGTCACTTAATGTATAAATAGAGATGAGTGTATGGGATCTTGTGCTGAACTACACCAGTGAGTCACCAGAGAGGGGGAAGGATAATCTTTCCTTTTGCCTGTACAAGCTAGATAGTATTTATCAGCAACTTAAAAGCAAGGTGGGGTACAGAAAATTCTGATGAGAGAGACAAGGCTGGTGAAACACAGGGGCTCAGATAAGCCAGGGGATCTCCTTAAATTCTGCTGGACAAGGGCCTGAGCAAACTGACTGAGGTGAAAGCTGGCCCTGATTTAAGCACAGACTTGGACTAGAGGCCTCTAGAAATCTTTAAAATTTAAAGTATTCTGTGATTCTAACAGGCAACATGGCCCAAAATAGAGAGGCAGTTCTGGGAACCCATAGCATCTGAGCACCTACCTGGAACTGTGTTCAGAGTATTTGCTTCTCTTTGAGACCCAGCAATCCTTGTTTTCTTGCTGGGAGACAGTTTTTATGATGCTCTGAGTGACAGAAGTAACATAACTATAAATCTCCCTCAGACTTCAGGAAAGTTGGGTTGTACAGGGACTGCAGAATATTGCACTAGAAGCCTTACAGGGGGTTTAGGGAATAGAGGGGTTAGGAAAAGGCAAAATACATCTCACTTGTGGCAACATCATTTAAATCCAGTTCTGGTGCTTGCATTTATCTCCACAGTGTTTTCTATCATAAATCAGGTATTATTTTCCTTCTGCACAACAATAAACAATACAATCAGCAGCAACATCTGGGCTCTGCTTTTCTTAATAGCACCTTCACGCAGTTATAATGTAAAATACAGGAACTGGAATTGGAAATAAAACAGAAATGCTAATTTGACACTTGGAACTTTATTACAGCTGCACAATTTAAAGTAATTTTAACTGTAGACTTTTGTTGTTAGGTTATATTTTTCAGTAACACCTTTTTCAACCAGAGATGTTTTCTTAATCATCATCACTGGTGTTTTGGATGGTTTAGACTTATTTTTCCTGTTCTTTTTTTACAGAAGGCCATGGGTCACTTTGAGCCAAGATTTCTCTGTATGCAGTGAGTGTCCCCATCACTGTTCCCTGCCATGTTTCAGGACGAACAGAGCTTCCTCCCAGTAAGGTACAGACTGACATGCAGCATCCCTGCTGTCCTTCCTTGATCTTTGACATCAGGCACTTGTAGTAAGACAGGCCAGAAGTTTAGGCATGGCACCAGGTATTACCTTCTACTTATCTGACCACGTTTAGGAAGGGCCCGTGCTGAAAACCCTCTTTATCATCCCTCCTAATGCTGCTGTGTCACTGGTGCTGGCCTTTCAATTTCTGTGCAACACTTGAAGCAACACTTCTGTAAACTGCCCCACAGTGATAAAAATGCAACAGCACACGAAACACTAAGGGGGAAAGGTATAAACCTGCCCTGAGATCAGCTTTGTCTCCCAGACGTTTGGAAAACCATACAGCTAAAGACACTTGATCTGATCTGTAACTTAACTGCAAATGCAGGTGTGAATGCATGGTAGTGCTCAAAGTGTTCCTTGCAGAGTACATTCTTTCTTTACACATCAGTTTATACCATTTGTACTGCTGGGAACATCAACAAATCTCTAATTTCCTTTAGCTCAACATTACATTGATCCAAAAAGACCTTGGGATTGTTCCCCCTTCTCATTATAGTTTTATTTTCCTAGAGAGAGAGAAGGGTTCATGGTCATAGCTAAACAGTGCATCGAGTTTCCCTTCCAACCCCACCTCAGCAGCCCATGGAAACACTTTCCAAAGTTCCTGCAGCCGGTGCTGCTGACTGCGAATGCCTGCAGCATCCCTGAGCCGACGGAAAGGCTGGAGAGGGGCCAGCACTGTCCACTGACTCATCACCTCTGTCACTGCTGCTCTCCAGTCAGGCTCAGAGAAAAGCCTGGGGCTTTTGTTCTTGTTTATTTGCCAGCCTCCTCCAAGAAACCTTGTGTGTTCCCTGGGAGCACCTTGAAACTCTGGTGTCACAGTGGCTACAATAACACAATTTACAGTAATTCAGAAGCAGGTTAATTAGCTACAAATATATGCACAATTCACTTACCACATCACTGAGATTTGTGAAATCTTTGCATCCAGTCTCTTATTTTCTTATTCCTTGTTCTGCCTGATTAACACGATGCATTTTCTTCTATCTCGAGGTTAGATGCCTGAAGCTTTTCTACAGTAAATTGCAAACAATTCACATTTCTTGAGTTAACATTCATTGTTTCACTAGAAAGAAAAAAACCAACAAACACTCCAAAAGTCTCAGGTCTTTTATTTTCCATGAAATCAAATAATCACCAGTACAGGCTGATCCCAAAACCTCATTTACTTCCATGGTTTGAAAAAATTATTTCATAAATTTGGGTCAAACACTGTTTTAAGATTAGTAAGCGATTTACTGTTGACCTCGGGTAGCCAGAATTCTATTTTATATCTCTACCAGGTTAGCAAATTTGAAACAATGCCCATCTGCCATCCACCAGCTAATTATGCCTCTGTTTGCTACCATTAGTTAATAGTAACTATAAATTGGAAAGATGTCCATTTAGCTTTACTTACGTAATTTGGGAAAATTATTTGTAGCAGGGAAATAAAACCAGAAGGGGACCAAAGGAACAAGGAGGGAACAGGAGGAATTCACTGTGTGACACCAATTTCATGACACAACTGGGCACCTTCCCAGCACCAGTCCCTACACCAGGAACTAAGTGCAGCTAATGCTGCTTATGGATAAAGAGGGACAACACTCAGCACTTGATCAGGGGTGAAAAAATAGGTTTGTGATGTCCACATAGACACTATACACACATGGATTTCTGAATGGAAATTCTGGGAGGAAATCAGGCAGTTCTGCTCAAACCCAAGCTCAGTATCACACTTGTATCTAAACTCTGAATGTGAGCTGTACCCAAAATGTTGCCCATATGTTCCTTATCTGCCAAGGGATTTGAGGAAAAGGAGGTTAAGTAGCACGTTCAGAGAAGCTCTGATAATTCATGTGTGGAGCAGACACAAAATAAGGAGCAGCAGTTGTATGGCTGGAGGCAAAGGGGAGAGAGAGAAATGGCAAGAGGGATGTAGGAGGTCTACAGCTGAATCATGCCTAGTCTCCCCATCTTTTTTGGTTTTAAAGAGAATCCTTGGATGTGGAAAAACAGTTTAATTTGCCAGTCTGTCATTAAATGCCAGCCTGTGCCAATAACTACTACAAAGAGCAGGTAACTTTCAATAATTCCTACAAAAGAAGGTAAAAACGTTACTGACAGTATCTCATACATCTCCCTCACCTGATCTTCTGATATTTCCTCTTCCCGTGCCCATTCCTCAAAATGAAATGAATTACAAAAAATAAATCTAACTATATTTAGAAGGAGTAACAAGCCATCCTTGACTTACTATTTTTCTGACGGACCCTAAACCACCACCAACTCGTGTTCTGTTCCATCCACACAGGTGGGAAGCCACTGTGACACTTCATTCAGGGTGGAATCACACCAGTCCAGAACCACTGAGCATCATAAATATGATGCTAATTAAAGGGGTGGGGAGAGGGGGAGAGACCACAGAGAAACGCCACAAAACCCTGATGATTTCTATGAATAAATGCCCAAAATTCAAATTCCACAGCTGGCAACTTCAGAGAAGCTCCTCTGACTCCCTGCAGATTTCTTTTCAGCAGGAATATTAATTAAGGTGGGCTGGTTTTTTTCTTTGCACACAGGAAATTCCCTCTGCATCTGCCACACAGAGTGATTCTTTCATTTTCAGGAACAGGAATTCAAAGGAATCCCTGAAGCATATCAGAGCTGGCCTTGTGCTAAGTATCAACCGTACTTATCTTTTAAAAGATTTTATTTGTTGTATTTAAAACATGAACGCTAATGCAAGAATTGCTATCGTTTTGCCTCTGCATTGCTACAACAACTGAAGAAGTTAATGGAATACATAAAATACTGCAATAAACCCAAGTTTGCCCCACAGCGTTTCAAGTTCCCTTTCTAAATTAGTTCAGGGATACAGCAATTGGGTCACTCTCATTTTAGATCTCCCAACAGCAAAAAGGCAGATTTCCCTTATTTTGGTAAAGAAGCCTAAATTGTTGGTTAATTAACAAAGCCATTTAACTTTAGAAATCAATCAAGTCCCAGAAGTGAATGTCAAGGTTACCTTGAGTCAAGAGCACTGTAAAGGAATAAAACAAGGTTTTATCAATATCACTATGCCACAAACATGTAGAAGAATACGGTGCTTTACCCAGAACATGAAAGAACGAATTTCAGAGGGTGAGAGTTGAAAGCAGAATTGCCAATATCTTTAGATACTTCCATCATGATCAGGGCCACAGTGATTACTTTTTCTCTCCCAATCACAGAGGGGAAGATAAAACACACCTCTGATTTTATTTTTCGTTTTAAAAAAAAGAAGGGTCATTCAGGTTCAAAGTTGTACAGTTGGTTAGAAGCAACACTAACATTAGCCACAAAGGAGGACAAGTTTAAACAGTCAAAGAATCTCACACACTGATGCCAATAAAGCCTCACTGCTTTGTGGCACCCAGGAGAGCAAAACCAGCCAGACACCTGAGGAATGCACAAATCCCAGGAGCAAACTGGAGTGTGCAAGGAAGGGACACAAAACCTCCACAGACAACTCTTCTGGGGCTGCTGAGGGCCCCAGTGCCTCACCCAAAGGCTGCTTTTGCTTCTCCCTGGACACCCTTACCAAAAATGTTAATACTGAAACTGCTCACCAGCACAACCCACCCAGCCATGCCAAAGGACTCCATGAACATTGTGATCTGGGAGATAATAAACAATAACTTAAGGACACACAGAAACACACGGCTTTTTCTACACAATACTTCTAGATTTGCTAAGGGCAATTTTGGCTAAAATCCGTCCATATCTACCAGTGCTCTTTTGAGTGTACAAGTCACACCCATTTTGTTTTGGGGTTTTATTGTTATTTTTACTCAAATCCCCTCAGAAGGTTCAGGGGGTTAAAATAAAGATTGAAATTTTAAGCCCTATGACAACAGAAAGTAACATGTTCTCAAGCACCATGACAGAGGAACGGTGTGAGGAGCCCCAACTCACCTGACACGGCCCGGGAGACATTGATTGCTCTTCATGGAAACGTTCCCGCCCAGTTTTCCCACAACTCTGAGGGGAAAAAATGCAGCGCAGGTGCCAGGGTCTCTGCTGGTCCAAAGACCAAGCACAATTCACAAAATATTTGCAGCACAACCAGCCAAAAATGTTTTGGCAAGCAGCAGGGGCTGTGGGCGCCGTGAGGGGACGCAGCACTGGGCGCGGCCCCTCAGCCTCACCACAGGGGATGGTGCCCTGCCCCGAGGGAAGCCTTCAAAAAAATAAACACTTAGCGCTCTTACACACGTGTTTTATAGGAAAAACCTGTTTCCGAGGGATTTGGCAGCAAAACCGAACTGGCTGATGTGATGTGGGATGGCGAGATAGCTTGTGTCCTCATCACCCTCACAGCAGTGAGGACTGGAGCCCCCTCGCCTCAAGGCCCAACCTTCCCACAACAAAACAACTGTGGACAGCAGCTAGAAAAGTGGAAAATCCAAAATTCAGTACCCAGCAAATGCAGATGTACAAGGAATTTTAAACAAATAACGTGTGTGTGCATGTACAAAGAAAAACCTCAAAGAAAGATCCCTTTAACTGCCATATTGATGAGCTCTCTCTGGCTCCCATTCTACAAATCCTTTTGTGGAGGGAGTCACATCCTGAGCAGTATCAGGATATCATTTAAAATGTGCATTGTTTATCCCTTCTGATACATTATACATACAGCTCTGCTGTCTCTAATGCAGGAGCAATCCAAGCGCAGCACTTTCAATACAAAAATTCATTAGAAAACACTCCTGGTCTCAACCAAAACAGGCCATTTTTCCTTCCTTTTGGATTTCGGAAATAACCTTATGCAAAAAAAAAAAAAAAGTGTTCCAGTTGTAATGATAAAAAATGAGGGGAAAATGGCAGTAAATAATGTAGTGTCTTTTCTGAGCACATCAAGGGTTTTGGAGCTTCAACATGTGAAGGGTCTTTTTTACCTCACTGAGCTGGGTAATATAAGGTGTCTAAATATAGAGAAAAAGAAAATATCATCTGTCACTGCTGTAACAGCAACAAGATAAAATTATTTCTATAGGCTGAAAACAGAAGTGTTCCTGAAAGAAATCATAGCTGGAGAATTATTTTTGGAATAGTATTCATCAAGAGGTTAAGGGGGGAAAAGAAAAAAGTGTTCATTGGGGTAAAGAAACATAACAAGAGAAATTAAGTATTTCAAAGGCCTACTGAAAAATAATTTATAAATTGAATTAAAATTTTACACAATTAACCTGTCACATTTTTCCTTTTCCCCATTGTGAGTGACATAAAACATACAATGTAGTAAGATAGAGATGTTATACAGACTGATATTGATTTCTTTTTTTATTTAAATGCCATGTAAACCAAGACTTCAGACCTACTTAGGGCCAAAAGACATGACATGAGTTGTAACAGTTCTGATCAAGCCATGGCAGCAGACTGGTTTGATTATCCCTGTTTTCTGAACAGAATCAAGGCTGCTTCTTTCCCCTTTTGCACCACTGTGGCTGCACCATCTTTCCCATCCAGCTCAGGACTGTGATTTTTGGGCAATTTGAGAATCAGATCAAAGCATTCAGCAAAGCTGCAAGATGCCTACATGAAATCTGAAAGTGCGTGAGAGACTGCGTGCAGAATTCCATTCAGCTTTCTGAATGCAATCAAGGGCTCTGTCCTCTGACCATGATTCTTTTTTCAGGTTTAAAAAGTAATGCTGTGTTTTCTGAATAAATTACTAAACTGTTTGCTACAAATTATTATATATATTATAAAGGACAATTAGGGAGAAACATTATTGTTTTAAAAGTTATTTTTCTTTAAATTAGGTTTGATAATTTTGCCGTTTACACCCCCAGCCTTCCCTTTCAAAAATACGATTTGTTAGTCTAAAGAAACCTGATCAAAGATAGGTGGTCTCCATTTTTCAGCAGCTGGAAAACCTTTCTTCCTTTAAATTCTTTCACTGGAATAAAAGGACTGAAGTAATTTTGCTTAACGTTCCCGAGAATATTCCATCAGGTTCAAGTCAAATAGGAGAGATTTGAGCTCCAACAATGAACGCTGCATGTGCAAATCATACATTAATCATTAATGATGTTTAATCAGTTCTGCCTTGTACAAAAATGCTCCAGCATGCACCAGGCACTCAGAGCAGCCTCTTCTCTTCCAGTGCTCCATACTGGGATGTAGGAAATGGCACCCCATGTTCTCAGAGAAAATGAGAAACACCGGATATATTGAATGTCAGTGTGATCAAAGGGATCAGCTAAAACACTCATTGCATGATCTTTCCACTTAAATACCTTTTGTCTGTATAACTCTCAGACAGGATTTCATCTCAATTTGCAGAGAGCATTTATATTTATCTAGCTCATTCAAACTGCAGATATCATTAGAAGAAATGCACTAATACTTTGTCATCATCCCGACAAATCCCGAGGGAATGTAAATGCCTTGCAGACAAAATCCTTTTAGATTAAACCCGAGGTAGGTCACTGAAGAAATCTGGCTGAAGACTGAAGCTCATGACATCACCCAAACTTGCAGCAGCCACGTGATGAAAGACAGCACAACACTCCCTGATAAATGCACAAATTTTCCAAGACAGTTTTAATAACTGCTTACCTAGACAACCTTCTGGAAGATGGACATGATGTGCAAAGACAAGTAAAATGGGGGACAACCCTTCAAAATCCCCCCCAGGAAATCTAACCCTGGACCAACAAAACACTTGAGCTTCATATTCAGTTTGCTCTGTGTCATTTCTACTTTAAACCAGGCTGTGTGTTTGCATTAACAGCCAGGGTACACAACACAAACAGGGTTGGAAAGAAGATACAAGATCAGCAATGACTCTCCAGAACTACAAGACTGCTTCAGAAAATGCACCAGTCTCCAAGAAGAGCTTTATGACCCACACCAGCTACCTCCCTCCTGCAACAGGAGGCAGATAGACAAATAATAAATATATTTTCTCACTGGGTCCTGCTTTCTGCAGGAACTCCTTTTGGCTTTCCTTGCTTTTCAGTACTGGACAGAACCATGACTGAACCTGCTTCAGAGTCCAAGGATGCAGAGGATCACTGCCACCTGCAAACAAACTGTTGTGTGTTACCTCATCCACAGAAGGGTTCAAGGAATTTAAAAATAACCCCCCTTTTTGTCTCATCACTACAAAGGCTTTTCTTTCAGCAAAAAGCATTTTTACCAGCAGCAGCCAGTCACTGAGACTGCTACATTTAGCATCAGCAGAGATGGAAACTGGCAGCAGCAGGATTGTACAGCCCCTTCTTAAAGAAGATTGACACTAGAGACCAAAAAGGCTCTCACTCACTAAACCTACACAGATTACTTCATTCATGCTAAAACTCCCTTTCAGCACAGGATCACTCACAGATTTCTATCCTGATAACATTTACTGATAAGAACAACCTGCACTCTCCCATGCTGCCCTGATCTCAGGCACTAGGCTGGGCTTTAGGACATGTACAAGATAAGCTGGTATTTGTGGGCATTATTTTGCCTTATCTGCCCTTTATTCTGCCTGCTCCCTTCCAAATGGATTTCTTGTTTTTAAAAATCAACCCCTAAAACTTCAGATTTCTCTCTTGTTTCCAAGTGTGGAGCCAAACCCAGAACTGCCATCTGCAAGTTGAAACATTACTTCAAGCAAGGAGTTGTCATTCATTTTTACCTGGGTTCCAGGAAGATTTCAGCCACTCTGTGATAATCCTGAGTTTTAAGAGAATTAGTAATACACTCATAAATCAACCCGAACTGGAAAGCAAGAAAACAAGTGAAGTTGTGTTTTATCCTGCTTTTTTTTAAAGGCTGCCAATCCTATTTCCTTGGATTTGAGATGTGGGCTGTACACAGCCTTGATGTGCAGTATTTTAGAAAGGGACAAAGAGCTCAGCACTGCCTTTGAACCACATGGAATGGGGAGTTTATCCTGGCGGTGCTGAGAATTCTGGGCTGGAGCCGCTGTCAGCTGTGGTGAATGCAGAGGCGCAAAATTAATTTTTATCCGAGACAAAGGCCAAGATATTCAGCTCCAGAAATGAATCTCCCAATGTAAACTACCTCCACTTCAAGAGGAGCCTTACTGAATTAAAGCCTGCAGTATCAGCTTCAAGTGAAGAGATCAGACCGAGGTCCCCAAGCAATTACATGAAACAAAGTCACCCTTACAGCAGCCTCTGTAATAAAACCAGGGCTCCATTTTGCACTGTTTTATTCTCCAGAGATATTTGCTAAGTAGGTTTCAAAAGGAATTCAACTTTTGCAATTCAGAAGCCCAGATTAAGAAATCCAGTCCATAGGTCAAAGACACAATTACCTCCATTTCACATAAATCTCCTTCCCTCACAGAAAACTTGACAGCTTTTTTTCAAGAGCAAGTGAAAAGAATCATATAACTGATGTATGAATACTTTCTCATTGTCTGCGACTCCCCTCCTAATTTGCCAGAAGCTTCAGTTTTCTGAAATTTAATATTGTTACTTACTAAAAAAACCCCAATCTATGAAGAACTTACTTGTATATAGCTTGATGAAGGTAATGAAACCCAAATTGTTGCTTTGAAAAAATATTTGCTAAAACCAATTTGAAAACCTCACTTTTTTTTAGTTTCCCAATCTGAAATTCCTGGATTTTTCCTCTGTTGCTCTGTTCAGTGACATTTCCTACCTTCTGCAGTGGTCTAATGAAGTCCTTCAGCAGCTTTAGAGACTTAAAATCCTACAGCGACTTCAGTCTGCTCAGGTGGACTTTGACCTTATTCACTCTAACAGATTTAAACCAAGTTTGTTGCCTTGTCTGCAGCCATATTCTATAATTCTTGCTGAATTTTATAGTCATCATCAACTTATCCATAGACTTAATTTAAACAGTCACCAAGGTATAAATCACAAACATATAAAATACAGCACTACATGTGAAGCTGATTAATGTTTCTATTAACGCCTACTTGAACTCTTACCTAACTTGTTGCACATTGATGCAAAGCTCTAATTTCTTCCTTTGCTGCAAGGGAACAAAGGGATGAACTGGGCAACACCCCCTTTTCAAGGCTCATGTGTTGGAATTAACATGTGGAACAGCACAGGCAAAAATTCAGTTCTACTTAAAACAGGTTTAAAACTCCCCCTGGCCAGAAAAACCATCTTTTTCTTACAAACCACAACTATAAACAACAATGAAAAAGACAAGCTCCTCATCCAACTTTATTACTAAATCAACCACTGAAGTACCAGTAAATCTCTAAATCTGGAGGAGGCGTAAAAAAAATCTGAAAGCTACAATAGCTTAATGTCAAAATCTCCTTTTTCCTTTAACAATGCTGCAATGGCAGTGCCTTGCTGTACCCTTTCACACACAGTTCGCAGTACAGCAAAACCATAGCTGGTGACAGTGATATTAACAGAGAAAGATCTACCGAGCAGGTTCAAAGCAAATGCAACATTTCATCCAGAATCAAAATCCTGGGTGTGCACTGGGGAGAGACAAGGTGGAAACCCAGCATCTTTATGTGCTGTGCGTTTCTGGTGTCTGACAGCTGGACCTAAGGGAGCCTCTGAAGCACTGATGTGCTAAATAATAAAATAAGGAATCAAATGCCTCCACGGCCCAGCACTGCATTTGAACGATGTGTTTAAGAGCTATGGTTAAAGCAGCAGAAAATAGATGAATAGCATGAAGAGTCTGACTCACTCCTGAAGCTTAGAGTTTTAAAGGATCCTACCTACCACTGATGACACGGCGGTAAGGGATGAGCACAAACACCTGTAAGGCAAGGCTGGGAATGCCTCTAAACATCCCAGGGGCAAATATCATTCCTGCATGAAAAGCAGCTCTAAATGACCTGCTAGTTTATAAGCACAGTGTGCAAAAACACAGCAAGAACACGCTGTAACCGTGGTTTGAAGAACACAATGTGAGGAAGGGACCATTTTCTGGGGAAACTAAAGGGAAAGAGGGAAAGGGAACTTGTTGGAGTAAGTATTGGCATTTTAATCTGTACTACTGCTCGTGCTAAGGATCAACAATCTCATCAAGGCACGTGGCAGCCCAAAGCATCAGTGTCTCACTACTGCTCTGGCAAAAAGCTTGGCCCCAGTACTTCATCCTGATGAAGTACTTCATCCTTGGCAGCAGCAGCTGGACCCTTTCCTCTGATAATCCTCCAGGGAAAGTCAGGGAACTGTTTAGGAACAAGTTTGGGCTCTTACCGTAACGCTCCCAAATCCTCCTGCTCCTTAAAGCCACTGCAGTGTTAAGTTCTGGGGTCAAGCTCCAAGGAATTGTTTGGCACTTGGTTTCAGTGAGAAAGTGTGTTAATGAGAAAGAAAGAGGAGGGTGGTCCCCCACAGATCCAATCAATCATCCACAGAAATCAACTTCAAACACCTCTACATGTTAAAAGCCAGTGCTTCTGTTTGTATCTTACCTGTAACCTTTCCACACCTAAAACCCAACTGCTAAGCAGCAAATTGCATTTCAGGTGGTGTTTTTGGCCACGACAGCATCACTGATTCAGATTCCTGACTGTAAGCAAAGCATCTGACTAAATGCAAGACACACTTGCTGCTGTCACTGATGGGGTGGCAATGGGACCAGTGTCCCTTTTGCTCTGCAGAAAAGGACCTGCTTTGCCTGTTCCAGGTTTGCAGCTACAACAGAGGGACTGCAGTAGGTGACAGCAGGGAGCAGGGAGAGCTGCAGAGTTCAGCCATCCTGCACCAAGTGACCACCCAAGGGACTGTGTGTGACCAGCTCTCCTTCAGCCTCGAGGGAGGGACCTTCAGAAGGGGAATGGGCAAAATCCAATTGACCTTTGCATGAGCCAAGGGCTCCCTGTCTTGTAGCTCTGCACTGCTGGAATAGTGGGGATGTGCCTGTGGAGCCCCTTAGGTCACTTATCACTCCAGCTCTTAAGAGAAAGATAAATGCTAAAACTACTGTGGACCAAAATGCTTTAGATAATTTCCAACTTTTTTTTTTTAAACATTGTCAGGTTATATAATGACATGTCACACTGACAGCTGATGAAAACATTTACTGTTACTTTTTTGAGCAGGCTCAACTCATTAATTAATGATGCATCCAAACCAAAATAACTGACAGAAGCCTCCTGCCTCACCCAGTGTTATGTGACCTTTATTTATAGATGTATCACTTCCACTTCGAGGTAGTTCAGAAAACATGCGAACACGGAGGCAAGAGGAATTGTTCCCCTAGTGCAAGATTCAGTCCTAAATAAGACAAGGGGGTGTGTGGATCTAACCAGGAGAGGTGGGCTTTGAGCCCAGCATTTCCAGTAAAGCAGGAATAGTCTGGCAGGGGGAGTGAGAGATTGTAACACAAACTCCACGAGTACCAAACAAAAAGCCTACTATGGGACAGGAAACCTCGAGATGCCATACACAACTAGGAGTATTTAGGCACATATTCTGGGAAATAGACTCAACCAGTCATTCTCATTTCTTCTGTTCAACCACTCAGTATCTGCTATGGTCCAATGAACACCTGGGAATTCCATCCTGATGCATCTAGTGCTAGAACAGACATTTAGTGGAACTACAAATATCTCGGATGTATTCAGTTTGTGCCCGACATGATTTGGTTCAACTGCAGCACTTTCAGATACCACTCCTATTACTCTGCCTACAAATACCTCTGAAATAATTCTTTATTTGGAGTTATAGAGAGTTTAACTATCATCACAAAATTAACATGTAAAAATCATTATCAAATGTGACCCTTTTTAACACATTCAAAAACGTAAATGCACTCACGTCACGATATCTGAACCTTATATGTGCTATTAATGAAAACCCCCAGGGCTCTCACAGAGTCCTGAGTGTTTCACAGAGTAATATCCATCAACAATTTCATTTTTTTTCAGTGTAGGAATGCATCAGTGCACATCTGAAAGTGCAGACAAGCTTTGGGGGCAGAAAGGATGTGCTGCCATTCCCACAAAAGCCTTTGCTGGCCCTTAGACAGGAGTATCTTTTCCCTGACACTGCATTGCCTGTTTTCCCCATCCAGAGAGCATCAATTTGACCGAGGGAATGAAGCAGAAAACAGCAAACAAGACATTTGTAAAGCCATTTTAAGAGCTACCATTGCCACATTACAATTTGGCCTCCTGCAGGCCCCTGACTGTGCAGCAGAGGTTGATTGCCTAAATAGATTCATTTATTTTAAAGGCAGCCAGCTTCCCACATACCTCTCTATAAAATAAACTGTGATACTGCTTATCCATTACCAGCACCTCTGGCACATGCATTTAGAATTATGCCTCATTTTCCCCCACTGCTATCTGTATTTTAGATCAAATATTCTATCACCTGCTGTTATTTTGGTTAATTAAAATGACCTTGGGAAAGCAGACCAGCCACAAAAATTTAATGCTACCCTGCTGATCCCTGAATAAGTGGAGTGACTGATCTATCAAAAGCAGATACCAACTTCATTAACATCAACTTCCAACAATAGCACCTGAAATTCTGTAACAGCTTCCAGCGCTGTTTCTTAACTACTGTGACTTGTAAGATTAATATTTATTATTATTATTTCCCAGCTTGGGTTTACAGACTTAATACTGTTAAGTTTAAACACATAAAAACCACTTTAATCTCAAGGGCTTTGATGCCACCCCTTAAAAACTTGTGGAGTTGAGAGAAGCATTTCTAATTTTAAGGATATTTGAGTAGCTATTGTTATTTTTTACAGGAAATATTGAAACTGCTGTCACAGACTGACCACTCACCCCTCCTGCTGCCTCTTGGCTGTTTTCTGAACTCCAGGGACTTCACTGAAGGGCCCCGGGCTGGCAGGTGGCAGAGGTGAAGCTCAGTAGGCTCCAGTGGAAAGAGATAAATGGCCTCAGCTGGGACCTGTGAGATCCCGATGCGATCACAGCAAATCAGGACACCCTCACAATATTTGCAAAGGGAAAACCGTGGCAATTATGTCTGTCAGCAACAGGATTGTTCGTTCTAGAGCAAATCATTTATCCTCAAATTCAATGGAAAAACCTGGAAACTTTGCTGGCAGTATTCATCACAAGTCAGAGCACACTCAAATTATTCCCAAAAAGACGTTCCCAAACCCTAAAGGGCTACATCAAGAAATAAGATTTGTGAGCAATGGTACTTGCAGTAGAAGCCCTAATCCTGTGGCAGGCCACTTGGGAGGAGTGGTTTGATTAAAATATTAGTGATTTGGGCATTGAAGCTAAAAAAAATTAAGGATAAGATTGGTTTTTTTGCCAGTGTGTTCTAGTAACAAATTGAAGATTATATGTCCTTTTGTTACTTGAGAAATGCTCTAAAATTATCTTTTGTCTGGAAAATTCTTTCGGAAATGGACTCTATGTACAATAATTGTTATTGATAAACATTTTCACCTCAGAAATGTGTTCAGGACTGTATGTGCACAATCTAATCAAATTTGGAATAATTGTTTAGAAATAAACTTACCACAGAAACTATTTTGCATTCAATCTGAAAATTGACTTGGTTAATTAATCATGAGGCTTTTAACAAGTATCTATACTTCTCCAGGGGCAGAGACTGAATATGACAGGATAGAAGTCTGCCCAGAAAGGCTGAGCTATTCAGCAAGATATCAAGCAAGCATGAAGGCCCAGTTTCTGGGGGCTATTTCACTGTATTTTAACAATAACAGAAATATTTCAGAACGTTCCCAAGGGACCGTGTACCCCTTGGATTATGTACAAAGAACAACTGACAGGATAAAACAGAAAACACAGACAGAGGTGGACACGTATCAGCACCCAGGGAAAGTGAGTATTTGTACCTCAAGGTGTTTATCAGTCACCAGTCTTTCAGTGGGAGTCAAAGAAAAACAAAAGTCTGAAGTATTCACTGTCGACTGGGGGCTTCCAATAGTTCCTTACATGTGGAAAAGCATTGAGAAAACCTGGAAGTGAGGGAAAGAGCGCAGCACCAGCACCGGGAAAGTAGGAGCCAGCCCTGCTATGAAATATTGATCGAAGGGAACCGCCCAGCTCCGACGGAACGTGTTTCTCTTGGGGTGTCCCTGGTGGGAAGAAATGCAGGGAGGAGCTGAAGCACCTCTTGAAGCAGTGTGAGTGAGAAAGGCTCCTGTGGTGCAAGGATAAAGGGAAGCTGGGATGTGATGCAGAGAGGAGAACGTGCTTGGGCTGGAGAACTGGGAGCAGGTCTGGAAGCAGCTCTGTGGTGGGGGAAAGGCCAGAGCAGAAGAGCCATGAGATGCTGGGATGGCTTTTGGGATTATCCCCCCTCACCCAAGCCCTGTTTGCTGTTAGTTTATGTCTGGCAGAGCAAACAATGAGGAGACATTTCCTGCAGGGAAACCCCTCCGTAGCACTGTCCTTCCACGTGCTGTGGGCAGCAGCAGCCAGGTGAGAGCACGCAACGATTTCATAATGGAATTGTCCTGTCATTCACTCGCATGTGTGAGCTAAAAACACCCAGCCCATCAAACCTGGCGTCTGACGTCTCGAGGATGCAGGATGTGCCTAGAATAGAAGCCTGTCTGCTCTGTGCATATGCTCATTTTTATAATGATCCCTCATTTTATCCCCTCTTCCCAGGAGGAAGCAGAACATTATGAATGGGGATCACAAAACGCCATTGATGAGCTGTAATGTCAGCAGGCTGAGGCCAAACAAACTGTGGGGTGAAACAAGCAGGTAACAGGTCATTAACATTTTTATACAGTTTGAAATATTACCAAGAATTTGCCCTTTGAGCCAGAGAGGTCTCAGGCAGGTGGCAGGAGCGCTCTGTGCCATCCACTGCCTTCACACCCCCTCCGAGGTGGAACTTTTTCCTTGAAGAAAATCAAGTAATGACAAGTAGGAAGAATGACTGTAACATGAGGAAGCAAAACAGCAGGAGCAAACCTTGGGCTTTTCTATTCCTGTGTTATATAGAGCCAAAGCTTTTGTTAGCTGGGGGATTCTAGTTCCAAAAAATGAAACATCACTGCCCCCTTCTGTAATCCAAGCCAGCTCTATCCTACCAAAAATGCGTGTGAAACACTGGGTAGTTACATGCCAGCTGACACTGACACAATGAACTTGCCCAAAATATTAAACAAAAAAATACTAGTTAATTTTTCTGTATTATTTCCATGTCTGTATCAGTCTTCAAGAGCCTGGTAAAGATCCAGCCCCAAAGAGAAGAAATACGGAACAAATCCACTGGAATTTATTGATTTAACAGTTTGTGTATGAGACAGAATCATGTCCACTTCTGAATTTATTAAAAAGCTGTCAGAAATTTCCAGCATTCATTGAACTGTCATCTGGGCCTCTTGTCTAAAATGAATTAAATTTTTCCCACAGTTTTTAAAGAACTGATGTACAAAGTTGATGTTAAATTGCCCTATGCTCCAGGGAAAGTGGGAAATCACTGCCTGGATAACATTTCCAGAAGGAACCTGGAGATGCTCGCTCACACTGACTGCAAATGTTACCCTCCCAGCCCGTGGTGTCCTGATTTAGCCTCCCTCTTTGCAATGCTCAGAAATCTAGTGCATATTCAATCTGCTCTTGCTCAACCACCGTGTAAACTGGCAATTCCCTCCTTCTGCCCGCATTCCCACGTCCTGCACCCAAGCTCTTCCCATTTCCCATTTTCCAGAGCCTTTCCTACGACTTTTTCCATACAGAGACACCTCTGGGCACCCACTCCTGCTTTAAGCCTCCTCTTTGAAGTATTTTTTCAGCTACAACCTGCACACTCTCAAGGCTCTTGTCTCCTGAAATCCAAAAACCCAAAAGTGAGCTCACCAAACTGAAGGCTCCCTCATGCAAGTTTAAAAGAGACTCGAAATCTAAAAATATTTTATTTATTGAAAGCAAGCAGCAGCCTTTAACTGCGTAGGCTGAAACTCGGGATTGTGGATGTTCCTGCAGTGCCGAGGCTGATAATCTCTTGGGGAGAAATCTGACCTGCTGGTGGGTTTGAAAAGATTTTCCACATCTTTTTCCTTACAATGGAAAGCTCCCCTTGTCTCCTATGCTGCTGGAAAGGCCATGTAACACTAAATGATTCACAGAATAGGTTGAATATGAAAAGGCAAGAGAAAAGTAAACTTCATGTGCCCACAGCTGATCAGAGAGTGGAAGGAGCTCCTCCTCAGTTCATGATTATCCCTGTGGGAAAAGGTGCAAGCCAGCACCCTGTTGAATTGTACACAAATGCAGATATCCTGCAGAACAGGGCAAGTTTCTGATTCTGCTGACTTGCCCTCTCCAGGCAGAGCATTCTTTATAGTGCTGCAGTGCAGTGAACAGAAATCCCTATTAATGTTTATGAATTGCTAGGCCAAGACAGGGAAACCATCTGAATTATGAGGTTCTTATACACAAAAATACAAGGAGTTATAGATTTCTTTTGCCACATTAAATAAACACACCACGACTGCAAGAGTCCCTGTTAAGGGCCATTCCTCATCCAGCCCTGTGAGCCAGAGCTGATTTATGCTGCAGGGAAGATAAACATTTAGGTCTGTTTTGAAAGCTGAGCCAGGGCCCTAACACTTTAATTGCTTTGAACTGCCCTATGATTTTTTATTTCATTTCAGTCCACACCAGTGACACAGAGAGGCACTGAAAGTCTAACACAAATATAATTATCTTACTGTCAGCTTGATTCAGTGGGCTGCGAGTAGCTCTGTTTCAGTCAAAACTGCTGGCAAGGCCAGAGATACTGTAATTTTTACAAAAACAACTGTAGCCTGATTCTGGAAATGCTGCCAACCAAGTGTGTGCATCTCAGACCAGCAGCACTGGGAGGGATCCGGGATCAGGAGGCTGAGTGCTGCACTGGGACTGGGGGCAAAAGAGAAATAGGAGAGAAATAGTGATCAGGAAAGTAAAACTGGGATGGGAGTGGAGTGTGAACAAGGCATGAACGGCTCCCACCACGCGGTGCCTGCAATGCCAAGCAATGAAAGCTGATAAGAGCTCTTTCCATGCCTCCTCAGGGCAGTGGGAGATCATCGATAATGCCACTAGCAGCTGATGAAGTCAGGCACAGAGTCCTTTCCTCCCCTTAAAAACCACAGCCCACAGCAAAGGAGCACACATGGACACACCCAGGCCCACACACCCACACACAATGCTGTGCCCAAGCTGAGGAACCCACTGAACTCACTCTAACACTCAGAGAACAAAACATCCAGCAGTGGAAAGCTCTTTACAGCCCTGTTTAAAGAAGAGAAGAGCAGCCTATCTGCTGTAATGCCTGAGAACATACTTAGTGTTTAGACACCCAGTGTAAATTTGTGAAGGTGGTCTGCTGGGACTGGCTGTGTGACTGCTGTGAAGATCTGCACTGCTTCTTGGCCGAGCTCCTCCTCACTTTTACTTTGACAACACACTCCTGAAGGCATTTTTCCTGGCTGTTTACAAAACTCTACAAGATGAGGACTACATCATGATGCAGTTTTCTCTGCAACCAGTGCTGCAGTTGATCTCGAGGCAGCTGCTCCCATGCACTGCTTCATTTAGGGCTCAGTCTGTAACTGAAGGGAGGTGATTTTAGCACCTGAGAGTCCCCCAACACAACCCAACAGCAGCTCTGTGGTACATTTCCCCCATCTTTTTATGAAATTGTCTCAGAAATTACTCCCTATGTTCCACACTTCTTCATTAGGGACCAGCAAGAGCTGGGCAGCTTTCCTGCTGTGCAAAAATACAATTGCAGGGAAGTCAACTACTCTGGGCAGCTCAGATGTGTTCCAGCAAGGAATGGCTTTTGCAGTCCAGCAATGCCACCATTCCATGGCTCCAGGAGCAGTCAGGGTGTCCACGTGCTGACACAGAACCTTGTCAAATATTAACATTTTGATATATGCAGGCCAAACTCACTTCTAGGTGAAGCAAACCTCATATTTTTGATCTGAAGAAACCCAGATAGTTTCATGTCACTATTTAAAAGAAGAATAGCCTTGGTTTTATTTTAGTCTGAAACAAAAATAAATCTGGAAATCACGAAAGCCGCTGCGAAGCAGAATTGTTATTTCTTCTGCCAACTATGATATCAAAGACAGGCAGCCACGGATCACGGATCACTGAGTAGTTTTCACTTCTCCCATAAATCCTTATTACACTGATCTTCTCACAAATATTGTCTCTGATGCAGGAATGCACTTCAGTGTGTTCTTTTGAAGTCAGCATCACAGAGCCGAACTCCTCTGGGGAGGCAGGAGCAGGGGCTGGGGAGGTGTGCAGGGCAGGCACCGGGGCTTTGACAGCCACATGAGCTCATTGCCCCTCCCAGAGGATCTCGCAGAAAGGGCAGCTCAGGAATGCCCAGAGTTAACAGCACTCACTGACTGCCCTTCTTTTCCCACACAGGACTGAGGTGCCTACAATGGTTTCAAAGCATTGGGCCCAGGATTCCTGCTCTCAGCTGGTTTAAAACGTTCTGACATCTGAGCAAATGGTTGATTATTTTCCTGATTCCAGGGCCTTTGCTTCACACCATGCATTGCAATGGAACTTCTCATGTCTGCGCACATCCCTCAGCACTGATCCTGACCTGAAAGCTGCCTTGGTGTGCCCTGGCCCTGCCAGCATCATCAGAGACACGTGCCAAGCGTGAGCCACAAATGCTCTTTCACAGACAGTTCATGCCAAATTCCGCTCCTGAGGTTCAAATGGAGAATAGAGAAAAGATATTTTTTTAACTGGAATGATGAAGAAAAGCACTGTTCCCGTTTAAGTTCTACACTTTGTAGAGAAGGATGGTGGGGTTTTCGGATGAGCGGATCTTTGTAAACTGATGCTGGTTGTTTTGACATAAAGTTGCACTGTCCATGTCAAGGTATTTTCATTTTTAAAGCTCAGTAGGAAATCCCTGAAATTCATCAATGAATGTTTTCCTTCCTTGGAAGCTTCTGCGAATACTAAGTGCTGTCATTTCTTTCTTGGAAGAAGTTCCCAGCCCCTGGATGCCAGTGAAAGGGCTGCCACCACAGCAGCACAGCAGGAGATGGCACTGCTCTATAAAGAGGGAGAAATCAAACAGAGATACAGACATTTGGAGGTAGGGGAGGTTTGATGCTCACCGTCAGCAGCTGCTAAAATTCTTGCCATGAACTGTGTCAGGAACATCGGCAGTTTTGGTGTATAATTCACACCATTCAGGCCAACTTGCAGCTAGATCATTTAAACTGTCTAAATATATCCCAACTCAAGATATAAGCAGTATCTAAATATTTTTGCTGGGTTCCTTTATGCATTCTTTGCATTGTGCTGAATAGGGCAGGGATACGAAACGGAACAAAAGAAAAGATTATTTTCTATTTCACTACAGACTTCAAAGGCAGTGGATGTACTGTGTCTAGAAACATGTACAAATGCATTCTCGAATGGAAGAAATTGGATAAACAGAAGTTGTCATCGAGAAATGTCGATGGAAAATGATGTAGCCTGGACTGTAACACCTGTTTTTAAAGAAAACATCATATTCAGTGCTTTCAATACTCAAAATCGATTCTCAGGGAGGGGGTTGTTTGTGTTTCTTGTGCCATTCTTCTGTAAAACCCCAGCTAATCATGGATTTCCAGAAAGTCCAGGAAAATCTTGTAAAAATTACTGATCATAAAAATCTAGGACAAATGTTTCACAAGTTCACGGTATTTCCTTTTTTTCCCCAGACTGCAGGACAGATAGATTTTCTGAAAAGCATTAAAACACTGCATCAATAGCTATCAAATGATTCCTACCGAAATAATTTCTAAATTGCCTTCCAAAATCGTAGGTAAAGACTAAGCAGAGCCCAAACAAACGATCAGCCAGCCAGCAGAGCGTCTCATACAATCCCAGGCACTCAGGAACCCTTTCTCCTCTCCCCTCACCTGTCCCTCCCAAGAGCAGGGGCTGTGGCCACCCTGGCCTCTTGTCTTGTCTGAAGACTTGCATGAAGTAGAAAATACTGAAATGTTCTCAAAATGCCAAGTATCTGCTTTTTTTTTTTTAAAAAAAAAAGAGTAAATTGATGAGAGTACATCATTCCAACGGGTCACTTGATTATAAAATAAACCCGGGCATTAGCAGGAGTTTTTCTGAGGGCCTTCTGCTTGTGCTCACTTGAGCGAGCTCTGAGCGCTCCCTGTTAGACCCACGAACCCCGGGGGCAGTTTGGTCCTTTTCCATGGAGCTCTCCCCATCCTTTTGCACTGCTGAACTCAAATCCTCACGAATGCCTGAGTCCCTTCAGCTGCCTCTGCTGGGCTGTGCTGCCACTGCAAAGCCAGGAGAGGCCAGATGCCCCTGGCAGTTTTCACTTGACTGCAATTAGACAATTTTCAGTGCTGGGTGGGCACTGGCCGACCAGCTGTGGGGTAAACAGCCTTGGGGGGTGACAGCAGAACCTCTGTTAGTCTTGGAAAACACATATTGGAAAAAAAAACCCAAATAATGGCTCTGAATCACAATAATTTCTATTGTCTGCCCTCAACAGAGAGATGATCTGCTTTATTTTTGTTCCTTTCCTTCAAAATTGCAGCAAGGAACCCCTTCTGTTGAAAAGCGATTTGAAAGTCTCTGGAAAGAATCCAAATGCAGTGCACCTTTCAGGATGGGAAAGTTCTCTGTAAGACTCCAGCGGGAAAAGTTGGGGAAAAGGTTTTAAAAATCATTAAACCCTGAAAGCTTCTGAAACATCTTTGTTTATATCAGCAGGGTGCCTTGAAAGCCTGGAACCAAAGGAGTTGTGCAGGCCAGAAGTGAACACAAAATCCTACTACTGCCTCAAATATTCGCACAGAGAGATGGACAGAGCTGCCCAGACATTGGGTTTGTTTTAAAGGCAGCAGAGCACAAACCCCATTTTCTGTAGGCACTTCCTCATCATTTGGATGCACTTCTGACTGATGGGTGGCCAATGCTCCCTGGTCACTCTGTAAATTATATATTTGTGTAAACGAGTGTATTTGGATGCTCTGTAAAAATATATGCCTTAAAGTACAGAACTGCAAAACCTGACTCCGGAGCGCTGCTAAAAAGATGGAAAACAGAGTCCTCTAGTGGCCTCCGTTTGACATAACATCAACAATTGAGGGGAGAGAGTGCATGGTCTGAAACGTGACCTCACAAGAAACAAATCTTAGTCCAAAGCTAATAATAATCAGAGAAAATATCCACCATGGACATCCATGAGATATATCGGACTTTGGAAAATATCATAGGATCACAGACATAGAAACAAGTGGAAAAACCGATTTATGTAAACTTGCCAAGAACACAAGGGGAGGATGAGGAAGCTTTGCCAAAATACATAGTAAAAGAGCTAATGAAAACACGGCAAGAGAGTGAGGGGGGAAATGGGATACTGGGGAGAGTAAACAAGACACAGAGCACAGGGCTGCTGCCCATGCCAAGTTGACAAGATTAGAGCTCTTCACATAAAAAATAATGTAAATAATTGGGCATAGTAGACAGGTGAAATAACCACGCACGTGTTGGTGAAATAGGTATGTATGTGTTGGTGCCAGTTTTGTAGCTGTTTTTATTCAAACCAAGATTTCACCTCTGTGTACAAGAAAAATTAAAATGAATGCTCATTCATTCACTTTGTAGGAATCTTGAATAATAGCTCATGACTGCAATAAATTAATGAAATGAAGTTTTGTGAAATAGCCAACTCTTTCTCTGAAGGTGTTAACATTTCTTAGCGGTGTCAATAATCAGCAAATGGCAAGAGAGCATTCCTAAATGACACCCTGTACCTCCTGACACCTGCTCTGTGCACCCCCAGACCTTAAGCAATCCCTTGGCAAAGGCACGAACCAGCCATAAAAACCTGGCAAACAGCAGTTTCTAGGGAAGGTCTGTGTGGTCCTCGTACCAGACGGTTCCCAGCACTGTCATTAGAGCCTTATCTCGGGGAAGCACTTGGAAAAATCTCTCCTCCCTTTAAAGAAGAACCCCATCAGTCAGAGCTGCGGGGTCATCTGTCAGGACCATCAGTATCCCCCACTCCAGCGCCTCCAGCTCCGCCTCTGCAGAGTTAGAGCATAAAAAGATGAGTTCCACACGCAAAAATTCCAGGGTCAGACCTCGCCTGGCTCTGTTTGCAGATGCTCTTCAAACCTCTACCCCTACACCTGATATTTTCTCTCGGTGCTGGCCTGGCTTTTATCAGCTTTACCACTTGTAGTTCACACGCCAGCACAAAAGTATTGCTGAACTTACTCACAGACATAAAACGAAGTTTGAAAAGATCCTGTCTTTCATCCAGCAGGGGAAATGATTCCCTTTGAACAGGCTGTCAGTCTCAAACAGGGTAAGGGACTGCTACAGAGTACTCAAAACAGTATTTTGTTTCATATTTTGACATGTGCAGAAAGCTTCCAAAATACGAAAAGTTGCTGTGCCTGAACCAAAGCAGAGCTGCAAACCCAACAAGCCTGTGCAGGTACAACTTGGGAGGGAATTTCAGTGTCAAACAGGCAAAGATGTGCAATAACCTGGGACAAAAAATATTGGGAAAAAGATCGACCCACCAGCTAACAAAAGCAGAAATGCAAATTAATTTCCATAGGGGCTGTTTTTGCAGTAGGTGTGACCACCGCAGTGCCAAACACAGGCTCCTTTTCATTCTAAACAGGAAAGGAGTTTGTGTTTGGAAGCACAAAATTCTGAATGCTGCTGTGCTGCCCCCACCATCACCCCCACAAGCTCCCTGAGGGACACAGTAAATTGTGATTATTCCCTCAGACTCAGTAAGAGAATTATTATCTGCAACGACAGTTTTTGGTGCTGCTTTGCAGAGGTGAACTCCTGCCCGTGAGGCAGCGGTGTCGGAGCACGGGGCAGAGGAGAAACTCTTTATTTACTGCTCTGCCAGGGCTACAGTCAAGGAGCAAGAGAGGCCTTTTATGGCCTCTGAGTCCAGAGGGAACTATGGAGATCACAGAATCACGGAGTGACTGGCGTTGGCAGGGGTCTCTGGAGGTTACCTTGTCCCACCCCCTGCTCGAGCAGGGCCACCTGGAGCAGGTCACCCCAGTGATGAGTGAAGCTTACTCAGGGCTGGCAAAATCATTGGAATTTCAGCCAGCACTGCTCACGTTGGAGAGAAAACTCCATCAGTAATAGCCCTTATTTGTATTAGTAGCAACAGTTGTGCTGGACCTCAGCTTCCTGAACAAAGGGGAGCAAGAAGGTAAAGATGGGACATTCTCTACGATCCTGCAGGGCTTCTGTGCTACAGTCAATCAGTAAATATGACTGCAGGAGAGGCCAGGAGCTAGCCACATTTCTACCCACACTTCTCACCACAGGAGAGAGTTTTTATGTGCAGTTCTGCTGCTTTCCTACGGACAAGTCACAGCACTCCTTCCAACCATTAGCACATGTTCCCATCTTCTGATGGGACTCAAAAGAAGGACAAAAGGATCTTACAGCATACGGCCCTCTCAGAGTTAGAAAAATACTGGATTTCCAGTTGTGACACTGAAGTGGTACAACTGGAAATGCCAAGTGCATTTTACTCACTGATGGCTTTAAAAATAAAGAATCACTCAGTGCTCCATGAAATCCAATTGCTATTTGCATTATCCAAACATGGTTATTTTCCAGCCAAAGCTTCTACAACTTCAGCTCCTGGTTGTGTAATCACCTGCCTAACACTGCAACTGCAGAGAAGTTTTTTGTTCTCCCTGCAATTCAAAGAACAACCTTTGTCTCCCCTGGTTTTCTTTGACATTCAGACCCTGTCTCCCCCAAGTTCTGCCTGCTCTCAGGACAGGCAGAAGGGGCTGACATCTCTCTCAGTCCCTGGGGAAGCTGCCCCATCAGCATGGTCCCTGAAGGTCCCCTGATGACCCTATGGGTTCTTCCCCATCCCATATTCCTAATCATTCTGAGGAAGGCAATGAGTCCTTTTCCACGTGCTTAGGAGGTCTTCTCATAGTCTTAACTGAGACTGTGGGCATAATCCAAATGCAAGTCATAACCATAACAATTTAATTAGAATTATTGAATCCAAAGAGCCAGAAGCACTTAATTAAATAAACAGCTTGGTTTGTGAGCAGAGACATACTTCAGATCACTGCAGTCATAAAATTCTCACTGTGCAAAATTATGAGTTTGCTGTTTGATACCAATCAATAGAAGAGACCATTGAATAAATACTTTCTGGCTTGTTTTCCAAACCATCGTATTGGTCCCAGTAGTTTGCCAGACACATATAAATAATGATGCAATTGTGTTTCCAGTCTGGCTGCTATTGGGATCTAAATAAGCCCTGACACGACTGGACAAAAAGAGGAGGCAGGTAGTCTGTCAAATCTCGCAGGTCATTGGCACTGAGACCTCGTGCAGGGCTGGGGCTGCCAGGGCTCCTGTCCTTGTCACTTGTGTTCACAGCACCCTTTAGATTTGAGGTTTGGAGAAACACATGGACACAGAGCAGATGGATGTGTCCCACAGAGACTGCACTGCTGCACAGGGCCAAGGAGGGGAAATATTTAAATATGGAATCATAGAATAGCTTGAGATGGGAGGGACCCACAAGGATCATCGAAGTCCAGCTCCTGGCCCTGATCAGAACAGCCCCAAGATTACCATCCTGTGCCTGAGGGGGTTGTCCAAATGCTTCTTGAACTGAAGATGTGGAAGAGGAGAGGGACAAAAGATATGGAAAAATTCCAACACGCATTTACAGATTATTACTAGAGATGATATGCTAGGAATCCAAACCCCATATTATAGACAGGGCACTGCAAATCTCTTCCAGGTCTCAGTGAGACTACTGGCTTTGGTTATTCCTTCCCTGAGGTAAAGCCGTCCACATTCACCTGCAGTAAAACCAGAACTTCCTTCCTATGGCTGGACTTAACTCTGAGCCCTTCAGAAATGTGCAGGGGATAAGGAGCCAAATGATCCTTTTCCTTGGTCTGGAACATTTTCAGTACATTTGGGATGAGGAAACATGGCACAAGACATGGAATTTCCACCTGCTGCTCTCCGGGCCCACAACTTCCTCTCTGCCTTCACCCACGTTGTGCCTCAGACTCCTTTGGGAGCTGCGCCACCCCAAAAGCACCCCACATGCGTGTGATGCCTGTGTATATCCGTAACACACACCACAGCCACACAAAGCCAACAAAAACCCTGGAGGAAATCTTCCTGGAGCCTCCTTGCCAGCTATTCACCCTGCGAGCAGCAGATGGCATCCCTACTGCCATTCCCGTGTCCTGTCACAGAGCTCACCCTGCTCCGCAGCTCCTTCTCACGCTCAGCCCCCCAGCCTGCACAAATCCTGCCCTTTCCCACCTCTCCTGGGTTTTTGGAGCTACCCATCACTGCAGGGAGCCGCCAGGGAAGCTCAGCCTGCCCAGCGAATTGCTGTGGGCCGGGAAATGGAGATTTTTCACCCTCTTCCCCAGTGTACTGCCAGTGACTCCCTGAGTTTGGTGAAATCCCGGCCCATGGTGAAAGCCTGGCTGTAAAATCCTTGTAGGTGGACAGGCATTCGTGGCACTGCTGCTTCCTGGGCTGAACAAAGAGCGGGCAAAGGAAGAGGTTCACAGCCCTGTAGAAAAGGCTATTTGCAACAAGAATTATCCCAAGCCCAGTGATTTCAGTACTGCAGGGCTTTGGGCTCACTCACTTGGAATTTAACGGTATGATTTGTCAGCCCTTGCTTTGTAGGAACTTTGAACTCTGCTCTTTGGTGTCAATCTGCATTGTTTTGTTCCTTTGGAAGAAGAAATGTGTCCTGTATGAAATGTCTTAGCCTGGTAATAATTTTCGAGTGATGTTTTCCTGCAAAGAAAACAAGCAATTGTCTGCATATCCCATCCCCAGCACTTGATGTGTTCTTGTGCAGTCACACAAGCACAGAATAAAAGGGGGAATAAAAGGGTTTGCTGTTTCTTCACACAAACGTACAGGAGAATTCAGAATCTACATGTGGCAGAGAGAAGCAAATCCACTTCCTTGGGATTAGGACCCACATTTCATTATCTGCTTTGTGTCCTGCTTCTGCCAGGTGCTGACTGAGGTAAACTTTGTCCAATTCAGTTCAAATTCAGAAAGAACCAAAAAGTTCAACTTTTCCCTGCAGTTTCTGAGATGTTTTCAAGTGTAATTATGATCTCTATTAGAGTTTTAGATAGGAGAACAAAACTGAGGAAACTCAGCTGTAACTTTCTGTCTGGACAGGCTGTCCTGCGTTGTGCAGCTCATGACAAATAAAGCCTCCCTGCCACAGCATGGGAACTTTGCTATAACCAGAAAAAAAATATCCAAGAGCAACAATATTTATTTTCCACACTCCATTAATAGCCCAGAAGCAATTCAAGCATGTTACTAGAAACCGAACCCAGCTAATTAAAAATAATGTTCCAAAGCTCCACTGATGTGTTTTGCATCTGGAGCTGGCTTCTGCAAATAAACATACACAAAACCAAGGACAAATCACAATAAATCTAAGCAGACAGGTACAAGCAAATTGGTCTGTGGAAGTGACATGTCTCTCTGCTTAAATGTCTACCACAAATCCCAAGGAGACGTGGTAGGATTTAATCTAATTGGGTTTGCCACTTCCCTGCAGCTTAATGTGAGAATAACAGCAATTATATATGACTGTACTTAGCTCAGTACCAAAAATCCATTTATTAGGCTATTAGAAGCTATAGAAAGCTGGGGTTTGAGATCATTTGGATGTGCTGGTTACACACTTGGCCTGCTAGTTGTTTTGTGGTTACAGTTTCCAAATTGCCACTGATGAGGTGGTGGTAGAAAAGCAGATGCAGTTAAGCATTTCAATGGATGGCTTAGAAAGGTTTTCTTCTCACTTCAGGATCCATAATGGCTCCTTCTAAGTTGGCTCAGTGCTCTGCAAATCTCAAAACATTCAGCAGGAGACCGGGAAAGCAAGAGGTTGCTGAGGTTCAGAAATCTGTTGATCATAAAGCAAAGCACCTTTGCATGTGTGGGGCCCCACAGAGTTGGCACAGCACGGCACAGAGATGCGGAAAGAATTATGTTTAAGGCCAGCATTATGGGGCAACGGAGGCAAGAGCCTCTAGTTTTTTACCATCTGAGAGGGTGTGATTAGGAAGAAATGTAAGAAAAGCCATCGGGCCATTCCAAAAAAATGTGGTCTTGTCACTCTCGCGCCTGTTCCGTGCGCAAGGGGAGCAGGTGACTGGTGGGCTCCCCATGGAGCTCAGCACGAGGAAGCTGCACAGCCCTGTCCTTTAAGTTTTGTCAGCTCACACAACCACAATAAACCTCTTCTTGCCAAACAGATGTTTGCAAATGAGGCTGTAAACCCTCAGCATTTCATTTTTCTCTAAATCACGATGAGTGCTGGGATAAAGGTGGATTTTTTTTTTTGAAGTCTGAAAATCTTCACCTGTAGCCACAGTTCTCCAGTGTTCACCTAGTGGGGGTAAACCCATAACAAATGGTTCCCTCAGCCCAGTGAGGGCCTGCAGTGGGGGAGGATTCAGGGGCTCTCTGTGACCTCTCCGACACCACTCACGAGGTATTGGGGTTGTATTCAACCTGTCCATTTGGTTTCAAAGCCAGCCTTCTATGTGAATACGTGATCCTTACATGGAGCACCTGGAATGACGAGGGCTTGGTTTTGCTCTCAACAAACCGAGTGACAGTGTACCCATGGAGACGGTGGCTGTGAATGTCTAACTTTCTAATCCAGCCTAACTTTCCTGGCAGCTGAGATGTTGATAACCTTGCACAGCAGTCTGGGTTACACATAATTTTAAAGAGATTTCTCTTTCCAGGGCTCAGTTATGATCCAAACAGACAACTATCACAAGTTAACACTATTCCAATGAGCTCTGCTTGAATCAGACACCCCACCAATTACTGGCTGGAATTTAAAGGATGTTGGTTAAGGTCCCTGTCCAGCTGCTGCAAAACACTTCTCTGGGAAGTGAATAAATTTAAACCTAGTCATGGGAATTGTTTTTTGGTTAAAAGGACAGTGAACAGAAAGGATTGTTTAACAAAATCATCATCCTCATTGCAGCACGACAAACATGGGTGGCAACCTCTTTCCAAAGGTGGAGGCATCCTGAACCAGTCTGGTCTTCTCCTGCCTTCTAGCTTTAGGATTACTTAAAAAGGTTATAATTAACATAATTACCCTGACTGGTGTCTGAAATGAATGCACAGTTCAAGTTAGCAGCTTTAGGACTGGCTGTGGATTTGAAGTCGCTTTTGTCCCCATAAATCCTGATCCTTGTCCAAACTCCTACAGGGATGGCAGTGGCATTAAACACTTCAGTGGGGCAGGCAAGGCTGTGTTCCCTAAGGAAGCTCCCTGTCTCCTCCGAGGGAAGGGCTCCAGATGAAGCAGAAACTCTCCCAAATCAGGACAGAGGGCTGCTGAGGCCTGGGTGCCACCCAGCTCTGCGGATGGGTGGGAAGCACAGGAGGAAACTCCCACTCTCCTGTAAAAAAGCTGGTAAAATCCCACTGGGAAACACAGGCTCTTGTTTATGCTTCTGCAGGTGAGACCTTACCTCTCCTCACCCAGCTCCCAAAGAAGCAGTGAAGAGGAGCACACAGATGTCTCTTTTATGGTAGCACAGTCCCGGGGTTGCCTAAGAGATTGGGATTCCCATGTTCAAACACCTGAATGCGGTGGGTGCAGCTACGCTGGCCAAAAAGTAGTTTTGAGAGTACTCACCTCGACCAGCCCAAGTCAAAGGCCAGTAAAATCTTACACCTTCTGAGGAAACGCTTTAACCAAAAGTTATGTTTAACATGCTCGTATGAAAGACACTTCTGTGAGTAGGAGAGGGGTGGCAAAGTATTTCCCCAGAAAACCTCTAAATTGTAGCTGAAATGGGGATACATTAAAACACTTCTGACTCTTCGGAAGACACATCCTGCAGCATCACATTTAGAGACGCAGGAATTATCAGGATGGGATCTCAAATGATGCAGTTTATCACACCCCAGCAAATTCACTGCACCACACAACCTGATGGCACATGACAAAGTGTGACAACTGATCTGTATTGCTCAGGAGAGATTGTCGAGATGTGCTGAGTATTTTCTAAACTGCTATCAGAAAACATATGTTTCCAAGGGGTAATGATACAGTGGGTCTGAATAACTCATAAAAATTATGAATGAAGTGTTCTCACCTTCATTTGACCTTTTTTACTTCTCCAGCAGACAGAGCTAAATGTGTGGCACACCAGAATGCATCTGAAGAAGAGACAGATGATAATAAGAAGCTGTTAAGAGCTGCTCACTCCGCTGGCTCTATTAGTTCAGCTTGCTTGCACAGAAAGAATTTCCCTGCACGTGTGAACATGAGCACAGATCAATAAAGGGAAATATCCAGGCTGAGCCTTTCTCAGCCTGAACTCCTCCAAACAAGATGCACACAGAGTCCAATACCTTGTGGAAGGCTGGAGACAGGGGCTGGGCACGAGGAACCACAGAAACCGTGGTGCTGTTCTCCCTGCACAGAGCATCCCCAGCATTGGCTGGGAGCACTCACTCCACCCTTGGCTGATGTCACAAAGGTATCTGGAACCTTTAACTCTCATTTTCCTGTCTCTCACGCCTATGGCCAAGGTCTGCTTGGCCACTCACCTTGTCAGAGATCATAAGAGATCTTACTTGCCTTAAAAATATGACTGCTTGATGTGTTTTTTAAACATCAAAAGGAGACCAATATATTTCAAATGTCAAGAGGAGAGCAATGCCTGTGTGCCCTTGGACACACGCATGAGATGTAAAATACAGAAAATACAGTTTGGGCAACCAAAACAAAGCATCTCCTGTCCGTAAGAAAGTAACCCAGATTGGCAGGAATGGTTCCAATGCAATCAGCCTGCCCTAGGACAGGCGCAGTGCCTCAGTTTAAGGCTTTATAACCTGTCTGCTCATGCCTCACACCTGTCAGTTCTTTTTTTCCTATCACCACCTGTGGGTGCTGAGTTTTCACAGCATCCAGAGTGCAGCTGGGAATGCTTGGTGGTCTAAAGCCTTTGCCAGCTTTGGGAGTTGTCTGTCCCTTTCCTTTCAATACTATCTGGGTCAGGTACTCACCTGATTTAGTTTATCCCAGATAAAGCTCTCAATTCTATTTTCATTTCTGTAAATGTATGATCCAAGCCCAGCCAGAGGCCAGCTGGAAGTTACTCCCAGTGGTCCCCGGGATTCCCAGCTTTGACGTGCCCATAGTGTCTCTTATCTTTGCCATTAAGGCCCAGGGCGCTTTGCAGGGCATGGATTTTCTGAGGCATTTAAGTCTCCTTGTCTTACTCTGCATCACCTGCCTCCCCCTTCTGCCAAGGCCTGGGGCATGACAGGCATGAGGAATGTGCAGCGTGTTGTCCCTGAGGAAGGAGGTTTCACACGCTCTGCTAAACAATCCCAACAGATGCTGCTAAGGAGGCTCAAAGGTGATTTTCACAAGGCTATAAATTTCCTCGCAGTTCAGCCCGTGGTCTCCAGACACAGCCAGGGCTATGCACAAACCCTTGGAGAGGATTTGGTTCCACACTGGGAGTTCTCAGAGGAACTCACGAGGGGGAATTACATTTGGGGAGGTGGGGTGTACACAGAGCAGGTACCCCAGGAACGGGGTTGGCCGTGGTGGAAGAGCTGAGTGGGTGCTGAGCTGGGTTCAAGGGCTCTGCTGGCAGGGCACAGCCAGACACGTGCTGCACCCATCTCCCTCTGCTTCCTGGCTTGGTCTTTACCACCCTGAAGCATCAGGGAGGAGGCAGCAAACAGCATTAAGGACACCTATTAACTAATTGAAGCCACGCACAGCAAATACGCTGCAGAAGGGCTAAACCACCGCAGATGTTAAAAAGGCACGAGGTAAAAAAGAAGGGGATTGCAAACGGGTGTGAACAAGCATCAAACACAAAGGAAGTTGTAATGAGAGCAGGAGCGTGAAGAGTGACAATTCAGCATGGGAAAGATAAAGATGGAACAAGAATGGGATCAAGAGAGAGCGCACAGAAAGGATGGGGAGGAAGAGAAATTTGAAATGGAAACGATGGAAATGGAATATGATTTCCAGAGGGAAAGAATAAGGGTGAATGAGGGTCCTACTGGGTCAGCCCATGCATATTTAGTCAGTTATAATAAGGTAAAATTGCTTCCTCATTACAAAGAAGGGAATGATGTTGATATGTTTTTGCAGTCTTTTAAAAAACTGTACAGAACTTATAATTGGTGAGAGGAGGCATGGGCAGCACAGTTCAGCCCCTGCGCCATGGGAAAGCCCTGGAGGCCTGTGCCAGGCTGGTTGATAATGACTGCCCTGACTATCAAATTGTGCAGGGAGCCTTCCTGAGAAGGTATGGGCTTGACCCCAGAGACATGCAGGGTTACACTTGGGTCTCCAAGGAAAGGATCTGATAACTCCTTTCCTGAATTGGCTGTAGAAATGACAAATTTATTTAACAGGTGGATAGAAGGTGAAAAGACATCTGTTTCTGGTTTTTTTTTTTCCTTTCTTTCTTTCCCTTTTTTTTTTTTTTTTTTTAATGATGAAATTATCTTGAGGAGCAGCTTCTAGAAGATGTTCTGAAGGATTTGGGAGCCTGCTAGACAGAAAATCCTTCTATTAAAATTTTCAGCCTATTAATCAAAGCAATGTTTTTATGAGAAAAGTAATGGGAATCCTACCTACTTCCACAAAGAGTTGCCCCAGAAACAATCAGAAACAAAGTACACAACTTCCAGAATTTTATAAGCCAAAATCTATTAGTTCAACAACATAATAACAACCCAAATCTCATTATATTATGGTTGCAAAGAGCACAGATAAGCCATGGAGTGTGACCGAGGAGATCACTACTTGTGCTTAATTCAGCACTGTAAAGGAGTTGTACAGAAGCAAGTTCAGCTGCAGTTTGTTAGAAGACCCTTAGTGGAAGCACTGACACCATCCCGTGTTTCCAGAGGTGCCTGGCTGTTCCTCCTGGAAAGCATTACCCAGAATGCCTCCTCGTTCCAGCCTGGATTTCCATTTCAAACAAAGCGGGAAGGGCTGGAAAGTGGCTGCAATAGGAGACAGATGTTTTTCTCTGCTTTCTGAAATATTTACTACTTGTAATGAGTCTGTAAAATTCAACGTTGACTCAGCTACTGCATTCCCAAATTCCTTCCAGACTCTTGACTCAGGCTCCTCTCTGCCTGGCAGTGTCCTGCTGCTTCCTCTCACACTTCCCTCAGCACCTCTCCCTACTGCTCCAGGGGCAGCACATCCCTGTTAACAGCACAGCAGCCCTGAGGTGCTTCCCATCAGGCTCTGCAGTCAGGGCTGCAACGAAGAAATTTGCTGTCTTTGATGTAATTTTCTTTAACTTCTGTTTCACTGTTGATCATTTATCCTTCTTAACTCACCCATTTTCTCAATTACTTGCTAATACTCCTAACAGAATATCCATTGTACTTTTTACTTACCTCTGACTGTTTTATCTTAAAATTCCCCCTGAACCCGCCTGCATGTACAGCCTCTTACTGCCAGCATCATTTGGGCTTTCATTTCATTGGCTTTTAATTTTCTGGATAGGTTTTGGCATGGATAATTTCCTGAATTTTGAGGTGAATTTTCCCTCAAACTCCTGCTTCTCTCCTAATTCTTGTGTAAAAGTCCTACACCCCCTATGAGGATTTCAGCAGAAGAATTACCACCACCTACTCACATCTTATTTCCCTCTCTACAGAGATCACACCCAGGCAGGGGCTTCACTGACATCAAAGGGAGCAGATTTTAGTCTAAAGGCATGTCTTGAACATTTCCCTCCAGTTCCCACACTTGCATGTGCTCTATCCTATTGCCCATATGTGCTGGTGTGCAAACAGCTGCCTGTGGGTCTCTTTAGGATGGCCACTGCCATTATTTCTGTCACCTTTAATGGAGTTTTTGCCTGCAGATCCCAGAGTACTTCAGAGAGAAGCCAAAACCAATGTCTACACTTGATAAACAGGCAAATGGAGGCACAAAGTGATTCACACAAAGTCACATAGCTCAGAAAAGTCCCACAAATCCGTCATGCAAATGCTTTATCTTTGATGAAGAACTTACTCTTGAATTCCCTCATCCTATCTCAGCCCTGAGAAAGAGAAAAATCCTTAAGAGAACAGTGCAAGCTCCTGACCTGTCCAGCACAGCGGAGCTGTTCTGGCTGGTACCAGCTCACCAGCTGCTCCTGACTGATCATTTATCCCTGGCTGAACAGCTCTCAGCTAAAAGAATTCTGCTTGTGCACTTTGTTGAGCTCGGACCAGCTTGCAGAACACATCCAGGGAAAGCACGTGCTGGATTTAAAGCAAGGTTCAGGTGCTCCTGTGGTTTGGGGGTGAGCATTAGAGCTCCACATAACAAATAGGGGGTTATTTTAATCTTCTATAACTGCATGAGATTCAGATTTTAATTGACTTCTTCCCTCCTGAACTCATCTCATAAAGCGTGTTAGGTATATCTGCTGAGTAAATAGGAGACAATAATATGTTGAAATATCTGTCTGGAGAGTTTCTTCCACCCCGAGCTGAAAATCGATACAGCTCAGAGAGACATCCCTTGTTAATATAACTTTTCCTTTCAGCATGTTCCTAACATGTTTAATATTTTTCAGTGTTATTTTGCTGGCACTGAAAGCCCAACCCGTGTCACCAGATCCCTGAACTGGGACTCCAGGGATGTGTGTTCCACTGTTGGAGCTGTTTTTAACATCTCAGACAAGTAAGTACAGCTCTCCAGGCCCTTATATCCATTGCCAGCCGTTCCCTTTTGGGGCTCGTTGCTGTAAAGATGTGTGCATATATTTGATTGTATAAATGGGAAGGTATTTAGTGACTGGGAGCAGTCCAGTGACTGAGAGTTGCTGTTAAATCCAGAACCTGAATCTTTGTAAGACACAGCTTTGAATTGTGCACTCTCAGCTTGTGCTGAATTGGGATAATAAAATGTGAAGCTTTCAAAGGCAATCTACCTGTAGCAGCCCCAAAAAAAAAGCAATTTCTGGTGCTCTTGTCTGGCCTCGAAGTCAGATTTCAGGCTTGGGGTTGAGCAGGGAGGAAGTTTTCAGGTGAATTGCATCTGTCCCTGGGCTCTTACAAATAGCCTGGATTTGCCCCTCTGGACTGAATACTGTCAAGCTGAAAATATACGTTGGAAAAACAGTCTCCATTTCCTGCCCAAATCAGCCTATAAATAACCTGTGTGGCCTGAAGTGGCCCTGATCCTACCTCAGGAATAGCTGCTGTGGTGCAGCAGTGACAACAACAAAGAGAGGAGAATTGGTTAAGTACTTTGGGGGTTAAAATCTGTGCCCTGCACAGTAAATTTTATGGCCGAAAGTGAGTCTTCTATAGTCTCATTTATTATTGCAAAAATGATTGGAACTGGGAACCATGACACTATTACCTGTTACTGCAGATTTATTGAAAATTAGCAATTCCATTTATATCTATGAGATTTCAGGGATTATTCTGTTATAGACTGGAAAACTGATAGATTTATAACACTGGCGAATCCAGTTGTACCAACTAATAGAGCCAGTGAGAAAATTTAGAGGTTTGTACTCCTAAAGGAGCTAACCTTTGGATAAAGAAACATTTTTCAAGTAGCATCTGAGAAATTATTGGATTCATAAATTCTCACTGCTGCAGCATGAAAAATATTCATTTCCTGGGGTTTATATTTTTGTTCAGAAAATTTACAGAAGGCAAAATCTCATCCAAAAACATCTCACTCCACTCAGAGCCCTGCTCTAATTGCTGCTGTACCTTGTGTTAACCCTTTGGCATTTATTGGCAGGGTTTGCCTGGCTGACCCTGAGGAAATTTTCAAGGTATGAATCTTCTAAATTCATTAACATTGTATTGACTTGAGTGAATCTGATTTTACTTTAATTTTGATTTTTGTGTACTCACTGGACTCCTTAAAAATTGACCCAAACCCGCAAAGGTATTAAATTCCTGTCAGGATGATGGGAGTTCTTTAGGATGCGTTTTTTGTTGTTTGTTTTTTAATATGTGAGATTTCTGACTGTGGATGAGCTTGTGTAACTCAGCTGTCAGTTTTGCACGGCTGCTTTAGTATTGATTATTGCAAAAAGTGGAGAACTGGCAAACAAATCTGCGATTTATCTATGAATATATGAGAAAAACCTAATGGGGCCCCAGCTCCTTAGTAATGTGAGAACAGTGATCATGGTATTCCTACAGAAGGCAATTAAAATCCATCACCCAGTAATCCAGATCACCCAGGATGCTGATTCTTTTCCCGTTCAATATTCCCTAATCCCCGTGTTCAGGCCTGTTAAGGAGGTGGCTGGGCCTGATTCAAAACTCAGCCCTTCTGAAAGAAAACATTATGACTTCCTTGGGACTACCCCAATTTCTCCGAAGGGAACAGAGGTAAGGAACTGTTTCACAGGAAGAATTCAGGCTTGGATGCTGGACTGTGAAGATTCATTTTGGCTCTTATTAACTTACGGCTATTTTTGCCTGAATTACATATACAGATAAACACATTTTTTAAAATTACTTTTTAAAATAATAAACAGGAGAATAAATCATAAAAGCTGCAGGTGCTAAGGTCTGAAAAAGAAATAAATGTTGAATTTCAGTTAAAGTAATCCAGAGTACTCCCACTTTAAAGGGGAAGAAGAATGACAAGTGTTTGTAATATGGACCACATCCCCACCCCAGTGGCATCAACTGAGTTTGGTTATTAACTTTGGAAAGAGGGAAAATCCCTTATCTGGGAATCTCTAAGGAAAAGAGCCCCTGGAATTACCCCATCATTTCACAATCAATAAGGCAAAAATGGAGTGTGCAAAGAGTTATGATTCCATCATTTGGTTATAACACTGCACCTGTAACTTGGGAATAGGGCAGTTCTCAGTGTCCAGTGTTTCACAGCAGCCACAAACCAAGTTTAAAATGCCCAAGAGAATTTTTATTTCTGTTCATATTGAATATAAACTTATGTCTGAGATATTTCCAGCTACAATTAGAAAAAAAAAACCCAACAAACCTGAATAAGAATCTCCTCTTTCTGAGTTCTACTCTAGAGTTTGAGCTGGGTTTTGACCCAGGACAAATCAGCACAGCTGAGCTATCCCCATCTACGACTTTTCAGGATCCAGCCCAGAATGCACCAATTTCTGGTTATTGTGGCAAAATATCCCAACTTGGCTGAATTCCTTAGTGCAGAACCAAATATAAGAACCAGACATGGAGCTACACTTATGTGTAAGACTTGGTCAGAATATGGACTTTTCTCTTCTCGGACTGTAAAGGAATTATATTTCAAAGGTTGTAGATCATTTTCCAACAGCAGTGACTCCTGTTTAAGCACAAGAAAATATCCTTGGTTATACCTGGAAGATTATTTCTTGTACTTTTTTATGCAAACCCATTTTTGCATCTCTCCTGTTCTAAGGACCAAAGACAACTTCTCTGGTGGATGAATTCATGGCTTTCAGAACCATTCTTCNTGAATTCCCCCCAGAATATTTTTCTTTATGTTGTTAAAGGAAGCTCGTCCATGTCATGGTATTTTTTTGCTATAATAATCAGTACTTCAGCCTATTATGAGGGGAAGTATTTTAGCCCAGAGACAGGCAATAAAAGGGAACTTTAACAAATAATGAGTAAGAGAGCAAGAAGGCAGCTACGTTCTTCATGTAAATCAAAGTTGTTCCAGAAGGGCTGGGAAAGAGAGGTTGCTATTTCCAACAGAGAGTCAACTGAAAGTTAATGGGGACATCACTAAAGATCACAGACAAACGGGCACTGTACTTTTAATGAATATTTTATTCATGTCACCTTTAAATTAGTTAAATTTGATAGGATGATAATGTAATGCAAAATGGCTTCCTCCCCAGACCATTTTAGGTGGAGGGTAGATCAGAATTTAATTTTAGGCTAATGCCAGGTCAAAATTAAATTTAAAAAAATTATGGTTGGAAAGTAATAAATCCAAAGTGACCAATGGAAAAAATATTAAGTTAATGAGATGTGCAAGCCATTTAGAAAAGCACAGATATTTTATATGACATATATTTTTCTTATCTGGAAACAAGCCATTTTAATACCTGCTGATAGGGATGAAAATAGGGAAAGGAGAAGAAGGGGCACTCTTGAAGTTATTGCTGTTGGGTTTTGATAAAGTTATGGAGGTAAATGCAAAAAGCTCATGGTGGGGTATTCATCATTTCATCAGCAAGCTTAAAACCCCTAAATCCCCTTTTAGGTATTTTAAACGTGTGTTCTGCTGCTCAGAGTGTTGTCACTCACAAATGCCGAGGAAAAGGTTCTCAAATTGGGTTCAGCAGCTGCCCTGAAACCATGGAGTTGGGATCAGGCAGCCTCATCACTCTCCTTTCTCTGCTCCATGGTGAGCCGGCACACACACACTCACACACTCACACACTCACACTCACACACACACCCACCCACCCACCACACTCACACACACTCCCACTCACACACACTCACACACACACTCACACTCACACACA